>CANXYC010274089.1:0-26332 GCA_948193065.1 Aleurites moluccanus | reverse complement strand
AGGATTTGCAGGAAGTGGGTGCACAGCTCTCTCTTCCATTACAACTTCCCAAAGATTATAGGCTTCAAGATATGCTTACATTTTCACTGACCAAATTTGATAGTTTTCACCCATGAATAGTTGTGGGGTATTTAAAGAGAGACTGCTATTTGTCATGGTTAAAAAATTAAAAATAGGTTGAAAATAGGTTGTCAAATGAGTTTAAAAATAGGTTAAAAATGGATTTAAAAATAGGTTAAAAATAGGTTATGGTGGTTTTTTCTCTTTTGAGCAAATTTACAAATCCTGTAAGATCAATAATGGCTCTGATATCACTGTTAGTTTTTTTTTTTTTTTAAGTTGAGAAATTGCAACTAGTCAAGTCTACTTTATTGATCATCAAAAACCCATATTTATACAGCTTATCGAAAACAAAAAGAGCACAAATAGTGCAATAGAAAATAAGAAATTGTGCAACAAAATCTGGTGCAATTAATTTTAAAAAATAAGAAAATATCAAACCTAAAAATCCTTATGAGCAGATCCTTGACAGCCAAAATCCCTTCTATTGCTAACAGATCCTTGAGACACATTTAACACTTTAAATCAATTTTTGTGCTGCATTTTAAATTTTCTACTACATTTCTCTTGTGAATAAACATAGGAATGCCACATCTATTCTAACTATGAAACTTAAAAGAGAAAATTAGCTATTGATGTGCTAATTTTACCCTCATTTTTTTTCCAAACAAAAGATGAGTCATGTAAAGATTTGTTACATGCAGGGTTAAAACCAAGCATGGGCTAAACATTTAAGATTTGTTACATGCAGGGTTAAAACCACGCATGGGCTAAACATTTAAGTTGAGTTTAAGAGCTAATATGATTTTATTTAGTTAAGCCATATTGAAGTTAGTTAATTTGCGTTTCTAGTTTTATCAGATACGTCCCTTGTCAAAAATTTCTTTTGTTAGTCCAAGTTTCTATTTCAAGTTTACTTAAGGTGTTAATTATGATATTATAAAAAGCTGTTGCTTTCAAGAGAGAGAGAGACAAAAAAAAAAAAAAGAATTGAAAAAATGATGCATTCTAATAGAACAAACGTTAAGAAAAAAATATAATAATTTGATTCATTTTAAAGGAAATCTATCAAAACATATGAAAAACCGACAAATATGTGAAGCTCAGAAAGCAATGTTTCAATTTCATCTCTTTTGAAGAATCCAGTAATAACTAATGTGTTAGAGTGAAATTATTTTTGGTTAAGTTATTTTGCTTTTTGTATTTAAAGTTACTGTCAAAAGATTGAATCCTTGATTTAAGGGAGTTTACATGCATTCCTTAACTTAAGGATTTAAACCATAACAGTTGGTAAATGGCTTTTGTATGTCTTATCCAAAGTGGTTTAGCTTGAGTGTTAGTTAAGCAAGTCATGCTTAGTGTTGTCTTTGTAACTTGTTGTATATATAAAAGAAAGCGTGTGAGATAATATAATCAATTTTTCACAGCTTTTAATCTTGAGTTGTTCATCATTTTCATCTACTTCTGCAAAGTTTAACAGAAAGGTTGGAGGGTATGTGGAGTTTAGAGCCATTGAGAAAGATAAGATACACATCATAGATGGGGATGTAGATATGTGTGCGGTGGACTGCAGAACTCCTTACACACAGTATATGGACTATCGTCTTCTCCTTGCAGCTTCTTCTGGTTCAAAGTATGTTAGTCTGAAGTTGAATCCTTTTCTTGCCATTTTGATTTTATTTTGATACAGCTCATGGATCTATTTCGTGCAGATATATTCTCGAGGGAAGAAAGATAATGAATCCATATCTCTTTGTACTATATGCTTGGAAAGAGACAAGAACACTGCATGTGACATTTAAAAAAGTTGATGTGGACAACGCAAAGGATGCAGTTGTGAATTTGAGAGGAACGCTTAGTATTTCTTTCATGGAGATTCTAAAGAGTCTTGTGAGGTTCATAGGAAATGGGGCGGTAAGGTACCTATATGTTCTTGTACAGTCTTTTTTAAGAACTTATGTCTTACAAATTCCTCGAGGGAGTCGCAAGTACTTCATCCCATATGATTCTTGCCGTGAATCTTATCCAAGCAGCACTCTTCATGAATTAAAAACTGGTAATTAGTAGGTCAAATACAGATTTTTAGAAGTTCTTGCACTTTGAATTCTGAATAAGATACAGCAAAATGGAGTACCTAACTCTTTTATCTTTTATTTCTTCTGCACGAATTATTGCATCTTTAAATTTGTGGGCTTCTGCTTCTGTATATAATCCAGGAGATGGACATATCATCAGTTGTAGGCGATGGAAATGCGTTCAGAATCCATTGAAGCTTAAAGGAAAGAAACAATTAAGTCCTGTTCTTTGTCTTGATGGTTATTCTACTGAGAGTTATTGTCTTCCAACTGAACCACGTGATTTGGCCAGAACTTTACTGGAAGAAGGGCATGAAATATGGCTGCTGCAACCTAGATCGCACCCCATGAATCCTGCAAACAAATTCACTATTGAAGATATTGGCAAATATGATATCCCAGCTGGTAAAGAATCATGGAAATGAATATTACTTGATTTAGATTCTTATACAGTCATTACTTTTTGAATAGCATTTTCCTTGCTCTTATTTTCATTTTGCAGCAATTAATAAGATCCTTGAATTGCATGAAGTTAGCACAAAGATACATGTAGTTGCACACTGTAATGGAGGCTTAGCCATTCATATAGCTCTGATGGGAGGGCATGTCTCTGCAACACTCATAGCTTCTCTGTCTTGCACTGATTCTTCAATGTTCTTCAAGCTTACTACCCAGAACAGAGTCAAAATGTGGTAGTCCCAGTAAGCTCTTCATCACTGTTCTTCCCTCTCTATGTAGAATCTTTAAGATTTTTACTAGCAAAAATAATTTTAATATCCGACTTAACTCAATTCGGAGTGCAGATATCAATGGCTATACTAGGCAAGGATAATATTCTGCCTTTGTTGGAAACATCAAAGATAAGTTTTTGACACTGGCTTGTGAAATGCATTGCCTATTGCTTACCGTGATACGAGAGATGTACCTGCAAGGAATGTGAGATCTTTTCTGGAATATTTGGGAATACATTCTGGCACGAAAACATTAGCCCTGCATTGCACCATTGGTTGAATGAGCATAGCTCAACAAGGCTTCCCATGGGAGCATTTCCTCACCTGAGAAAAATCTGCAACTCTGGATTTATTGTGGATAGTAATGGTAACAACACATAATTAATCCATCCAGAGAGGATGGCAGTATCAACGCTATATATTTCAGGTGGAAGGAGTCTTCTTGTGACACCAGAAACTTCATTTATTGCTAACAAGTACATGAAGCTGCACCAACCCAATTTCAGACATGAAAGGATAGTTGTAGAGGAGTTTGGACATTCAGATTTATTAATTGGAGAGAAGTCTTATGAGAAGGTTTTTCCTCACCTTTTATCTCATATAAGAGCAGGTGAAAAAGAAGGAAATGGTGTGATGAATATCGAAAGCAAGAAGTACTCTAAGGAGGTATTAGAGTGGAGTGATGATCCCTGTGAAGTAGTAAATGGAGGATTTGGCCGTTGGTTCTCTCCTTCAGCTATTATTTTCTTGGTCTTGTCCTTTTTGCTGGCTTTAGTTTCTTTATTGATGTGATTTTTGAAGTGAAGAGGAGGAGAAATCACTGCCTACCTATAGCCTCCATGCAATTGCAGCATTATTGATTTCAATTGTATTTGTATGAATAAAAAGGGTGAAGATATTATCTTTTGGCAAACTATTTAAAAATCCAAAATTTGTCATTTTCTGTAACCTTTCAAATATGTCAATTATATTTATATACTTTTTTTTTTTTGATAAATTACTTTTAACGTCCCTAACATTTGACAAAATTAACATTTTAATCCTTATATTTTAAAATTAATATTTTAATCTCTAAAATTTGTTAATAGAGTATGTATTTAGAGAATTATGAAATTTTTATTATTAAAATTTATTTTATATAATACTTTTATCCTTAAAATTTTAAAAACATAATGTAATTAAATCTTTCAATTATTATATTACTTTTAAAATAATAAGAATTAAAGTGTTAATTACAAGAAATATCAAAAGTATTATATATTAATTGATCTCATTCTTTAAAATGAAAATGTATCAATTATATAGTCAACTTTGAGGTTATAGACAATTACTCGTATATTATCAAGTGTTGTTTGTAACATAGGCATTGCCAACATTGCACTAGCACTTACGCCATCTCCAAGTCCATTTTAATCTCCAACCCAATTGCATTTTGCACTATAAAATGCAGTTGGTGAACAGTAGAACACCATTTTGATGTTTTTTTGTTCATGAACGCCAATTTTTTTTTTTTAATTTTATGTATAAAAAGTTTATAATTAAAATAAATATTTTATAAGTCCATTATTTTTTTTTTACTTTTATTCTAAATAATATATAAATAGTAAATGACTCATTTTAATTAATAAATTATTATAATTTAATTTATTAGATTATTATTTTGCTAAATTGATAATTAAATTTTTTTAATAAATATGTAAATTATATTTATTTATGGGTAATTATTGAAATGTTATAAAATAGTGAAGAATTATAATTAATTGTATAAAATAAATAAAAAAGAATATAAAAAGATTTTTTTTTTTTGTGTAAAAAATGGTGTTAGAAATAGAATTATGGTTGGAGATAAAATTACTGTTTGATATAATATAAACTGTAAAATGGTGTAAAGTTGACTGTATTTTAGTATTATGGGTTGGAGATGGCCTTAGGTCTTCTTTGGATCTGATAATTTTGGAACCATGACGTTTGACAAGGCCTAATTGGTGGTGATAATTGAAAATAATTGATATTTCTTTTGGTGAGAATAATGGATTTCTTTTTTAAATAAAGAGTATAAGTTTCTTCTCATTTTCTCAATCTTGGTAGCATATTTTTGAAAATTTGTTGACACACTAATGAAGTTATAGCTTTCTCAATTTCATTAGCTATGGACTCCAATTCTATATTTATCCGGTTGGTGTTTGCTTTGTATACATTACAAGGCAACATTTGATGATATAAACAAAAACTCGCTTCTGTAAACGCAAAGTATAGATAAGTCAGTGCAAATTATTATCTGCGCGGCCAGATAAGCTATATTGTTTATTTCGAACTGCTGTTTGAGCTTAGATTTTGATCGGCCAGATAAGATGCAAGATTACCTGTTGGTAGTTCCAACTTTTAGACGCTGCATTGAACACTACAGGTCAGTGTCTGTACCTGTCCTGCACCAATTCTTCAATGTTCTTCAAGCTTACTACCTTACTAGTCCCAGTAAGCTCTTCATTGCTGCTCTCTCTCTCTCTCTCCCTCTACGTGGAATTTGTAAGATATTTGCTATAGAAAATTATTAAGATTGACAGCAAAAGAAACTAGATATCAACCACAAAAATAGAACTGCTATGTGTTTGAACAAAGAAGCATATTCCCCAAAAATTTACTTCATGCTAATCTTTCAATATTCACTCTTCCTTCCTGAAAGTGATGAGATCAAAGGAATTTGATTGCACTAGTTTCAAATGTACACACACGATCAACTCATAAATACTGCCTCTTTCAACCATTCATATTCACACCAAGGTCTTGCAAACACAAGCATCAGACAGGCTTCTCACCAGGTAGGTAAGAAGGAGACCCCCCTTCAATTTGGTTCTTTTTTCGCTGGAAGATACCACTGAGATTAGGTAAAAGTGCTTTTTTGGAGACACAATTCTTCTCTTTCTCCAACTTCCTTACCTCATCTTTACGTGGAGCTGGGTTTTGCTTTTGAATCCTATAATGGCGGGGCGATGATTCTACTGACTTCTCTGTTTCCGCAAGAATCCGTGATGCAGTTTCAGCTGCCTTCTTTTGCTCTCGTTCACGCCACCTTCGGAGTTCACCCTCAACTGCCCTCTTGGCTGCTTCAGCCATCTCTGCCCTCTTCAAAGCCTCCTGAGTTGCAACCTTCATACCCTCAATCTCCTTCTGTATTGTCTCAAACATCTTGAGAGCCTCATTTTCACTAGCCTTTACAGCTTCAACTTGAGCTATGGCAGCTGCCACTTTCATTTCTGCCAATGTGTACGACTCCTCAACTTTCCGGCTCAAGGCCTCAAACTCTTCTCTCGAGATTGTGATATTGGCACCAAACTCAGAAGTCGAAGCACGTGCAGCATTAGTTCTCTCAGACAACATTTTAATCTGATCAAGTGCCCTTGCCTCTGCTGTTTTTGCTTCCTCAGCTTCTGCCAGAGCAACCCTCAGCTTCTTTTCTGCGTCTTCAAGTACAATCCTTGTTGCTTCAGCTTCTTTCTTCAACTCCTCAGCCCTGCACTTCATTTCTTCAGCTTCTTGCCGTGCGTTCTCTGCTTCTGATGATAGCTGGTGGATGGTTGAGATCATTTCTTCAGTAGCACCTCTTGCTTTAGATTCCTCTGCAAGGGCTGCTTCAAGCTCAGCCTTGCTTTTGCGGAGCTTGACATGCAGGTTCCCAGCAATCAATTCTGTTTCTGCCTCTTTTTCCTTCAATTCAGAATGCTCCTTCTTCACATTCTCAAGCTCCAATTTCAGAGATTCCAACAAGCTTCGCAAGGAGCTTTCCTCTTGTAATACTTTCTGCAGTGACCCCTTAGCACCATCTAGTTCCAACGTGACAATTCTCACAGAATCCAAATCCGATGCCTTGGCATTTTCCATCTGCTTTTGCAGAGCGTCAATCTCATTCATTGTTTCAGCCAGCTGCTTTTCAAGATTCTGAGCATGTTCAGGATCAAACTCATTCTTCAATCCCAGCAGTTTATTTGTGGATGCTTCCAGGGTTGCTTTATAGGATTGTCTCAGAACATCTTTTTTTGCAAATATTTGTGCTTGCTCTTGCTGGGCCTGCAGAGATGCAAGCTTCACTTGCCCAATGGAATCCTGGAGAGCTGACATTTTATTAGAAAGTTCAACAACTTTTTCCATATTTGCTTTGGCTGCATGTTCTGCTTCTGCAGCTTGGTTTGATGCAGCAAGCTTTGCTTCCAAATATGCATCACATTCCTGTTGAATTTTCCGCAGCTCTTGCTTTGCAGAATCAAGTTCAGTAAATACAGTCATATACTGCTCCCTGGCAGATTCCAAGTCCTGCTTCCTAGCACCATCAGATTCAGAAGTATCACCCCTCTTTGTTTCTTCAATTTGTTTTGCCTGATTTTTAGCAGTTTCTGTTGACTTAATTGCTGAATCTTTTGATTCAGTGACAATTCTGAGTTTTTGGGTCAGATCCTCAACTGTTCTTTTAGCTCTTTCAAGTTCTATAAGTGCTTGGGCTTTAGTTGTTTCAGCATTCTTCAGCTGATCCTTTAATTTGTTCAACTCCTTCTTGGACAGGTGAAGTTGAGTCTCCTTGGCCAAAACTCTCTTCAGTAATGAAATAAAACAAGTCAATTATGATAACAAGAGGAATACTAAATGCAAACTGTTATAAATATGAAGAATCTCAAAAACGTAATGGGGAAAAATGTTAAATAAATACCATAATTAGAATCAGCAAAAATACTTCTGCCATTCATTTAATTTAGTTCACCAAATCTTGATCATCTACAACAATAAGGCGAGACTCCCTAGTATTCTTATTTCCAATAATTATGAGTTTACGACCTTTGACAATGTATGTCCAGACAATAGTGAAAACAATTTTATACGTAACCTTGACTGTCACAAACTAAAAAAAAATGTTTTTACCACTAAATCCAAGCATAAATTTTTAAGAACCCAAAATCTAACATACTAGAAGTTGCATCACATATGATTTTTTTGTTGATATAACAATCTAACTGAAAATCCACATTGTATTCAAATCATATATAATTGCAGTAATACGCATACCGTATTAACCTTCACAAAACTTGTTAATGTAATAGAATAACTTATGGATATAGTGTATAGCAATAAAAGGATATACCTCTGCAGAATGAGGGTTTATCTTCCTGATGGCTGGTTTTCCCCCAGAGAAAGAACCTTCACCGAAGAGTGTGACAGCATCTTTGACAGATTGAAATGGTGCCCTGGTGTCAATCTCTCCCACCTCCACTTTAGAAGGAGAATCTGTAGCATTTTGACTATCTTTTGCACCCATACCACTTTATTTATTTAATTATTTATTTTAAATTCTCAAAATATAACCTGTTAAAGAGAATAAAAGATTATTCATTCATAATATGTAGGAAAGAAGACATATGTATGTTTGGATAATATAAACTCAAACTCACTACATATCAAAAATCTCTTTTCAGATAGAAGGTAAAACACAATAAATGGATATTGTTTTATGAATTCAAAAGGCATATACACTAAAGAGCCAAATGCAGCACATACAAGGGTTCATAGGGAACAAAATAGGAGACATGCATGCATCTCAACTCAACTCACCAAATCACCAAATCTGCCAGAACCTCTAGAATCTTCATTTCATTCCCATCTTCCTTAATTCATATACATTTTATAACTCTTAGATACTCTTCACAACTCAAACCACATAAACTTGAAAAGCAAGAGAAAATCTTGGCACTACCAACTTCAGCTGCATTTGATTGAAATCACTTTTTTCATGCATCATCTTTCCTTCTAGCGACAGCAACTATAGAACTATTATACGAATTCTGTAGGCTCATAAAATTTGAGTACATAAAACCACAAATCAAATAAAGTCTTCACAAAAATCATAATGACTTATTCCTATAAATTAGAAGCATTAATCAAAATGCAAAAAACATAACCCGCTAAAGTTTTTTAGTCAAAAATGAAACTTTTGTTGCAAGGTAATATAACCACCCACTTGCTTTTGTATACTTTACCTAACAGTTACCCCTGAATTCTAATCCAAACTGAATATTTAACAAAGATACTTGCCAGTTACGAAACTTATAAAGTATGAAAATATGATCAGAGTGATAAATGATTAATAAGCCATGACCCTACTAGAACCCTCACTCCCAAAACCCCACTAATCTGACTCCACAAATAGCTAGGTTCAACAAGCTCTTCAAACCATGCTAAGTAATTATAGGAACTTGCTTATCAATCTCTAGAAAGTTATCAGCACCCTTCATTGTCAATACAAAATATTTGCAGCATCACCTCTCCCACCCTCCCAAAATAATAAATAAATAAATAAATAAGGAGGAAGAAGAAAAAACTCCCCCTCTAAAGCTCCAGTAATTCTCATCTGGTTAAGTTTTCCAGCACTGTTAACATTCTATTCTAGCAATCTTTTTACGTTTGTCCCATTCTATTCCAAATCTTGAGCTTATTGAGATAATTTTGCAAAACAAAAAAAAGTGCTCTAAACAAATCCTTGCAAAACAAAAAAAAAAAGTGCTCTAAACAAATCCATTCAGAAAGCAATCAAGTTCCCACAATTCATTTGGTCCTCATAATTTCTTTCCATAACATTTTCCATGGCTCTTCGGGATAATATATCATCAGTGTACTAGTTATTGATGAACTGAACCTAAATATTACCGAATTACTCATTCAAAAAAATATATCATATTCAAATAGACTATACTATAGAAATCCTTCGAAATCACTACTAGAACTACGATTACATATAAAAATAGCTCAAAATTCAAGCTCAAACAAACCTTTATCATTAACAAACATCTAGTGGTTCAAAAAATCTGTCTTTTTAAGTTACCAATATTTCAATCATTATATAACATAATTACCAAACCAAGTCACGTCAAAGAAATAAATGAAATAGAACTAAACAAACTCCTAAAAAGTTTTTATTTTTTCTCTTTCGTTTTCAAAGAAGAAAGCAAAAGAAAAAATAGCAAAGAGACAAAAGGAATTACCAAAAACCACTTACCAAAAATAATAAACCCTAATTGAGCTGGAAGGAGAAACTAAACCGAAAGGTCAACAAGAACAATCTTGACATCTTCACACTCAATTTCAAAACTAGAAACGATTCTTGATCATCTTCTTCTTGATCTCATGGAAAGAAAAAAAAAAAAAAAAAACTTTAATCTTTTGACAAAAAGAACCGAACCCACTACAGAATCCTAAACTGGAGAGGCGAGAATCTCCAAGAAAATTCTCCAATCATTTTCTCAGCCAAGAAAGTGATTTTCTTGAATAATCTCCGAGTTTTTGAATCAAACACTCCAAAAAAGTGATTTGTTTTTTGGGGAATCCAAATAATAAGTTAAAGTTAAAAACTTTAAAATACAGAGAGAGAGAAAAAGTTTGAAAATTTTGAACTGTTCAGAGACAACTTTTATATCAGCGAGTCAAGTGGGGGAGAGAGAGAGAGAGGGAGAGAGACAGATGTTGCTTGAAGTTGTACTTTGTTTTGCATTGGCTTGGCTGATGAATAGAAGGGTAATATTGACTATTATGTACAATTCAAATAAGCACAAGTAGCTTTTAGGTTGACGAGTGAAACATTATAGTGAGAGAGGGCTTTTTTAACTGAAATAGAAGAGTAATAATTGTATAATATAGAAAAGCTTTTACAAAAATTATTGAAAGCACATAAATGAATATAAAATTTTTTACTATTCATATAAAATTAATGTAAGATATTTAAATTTATTTTAATTCTAATTAAATTAATTTTTTTTATTGAATCTACTTCAACTTTATAAACTCAAATAATTATTTGAATTGAATGTTAATAGTACCCTATCCAATTTTTGAATTGCATTAGATTTTTTTTATATAATTTTAAATATTTATATCTATAGATATACAAAATTAAAATATTAATTTAATTTTTAAAAACATTTATATTTTAATTTAATTTTTTAATATCATTTTATTCATTTATTTATTATTCTCAAAGCGAATACTCAATAAATAATTTTATAATATATAACTTTTTAAATATATAGATCGAGATATATGAGAGATGTGTGTTTATTTAAATTTATAATAAAATAAAATTTATTGTTTGATTAATTAATGGTTAAAAATTAATATTTGATTTTGAATTATTAATCACGTGTGTAATAAATTTAAAAAATAATATTTAAATTCAATTATTAGTCGTTTAACATAATAACTCAATATTTAAAACTAAAATTTCTAATTGTTAGTCTTAATTACTAATCAATGACTACTAATCGCTAATGGTTAAATCAAATATGTTTTTAGCGATTCACACATAAATTATCTAATTTGAATGAAATTAAATATTTGAGTTTTGATTTAAATTCATTGGATCATATTGATTGAATTTTTTAAATAAAAATAATTATTTTAGTGAGTTTTTTTCCATCAAATTCCACTCAAATTTTTTTTTTTTTTTTGATAGAATCCTATTAAATCAAATGTTGCCAAATATTTATTTTTTTATTTTTAAGAGTTGGATCAAATTAGAGAACCCTACCGGTTCCACTTTAGTGCATATATATACACTCTCTGCAAACTGAAATTTAAGAAATAAATCAACAAAAAGATAAAAATAACAAACTAAACTCTACTAACCAATCCCTCACATATCAACTGCCAATAACTAAACAACCTCCTATGTTGGTGGAGATCTACGAATCACTCTACCATCAATAGAATAACCAAGCATAACTAACATATCAACAACAAAATTAGTTTCCCTCAAATAAAATTCATAGGCCCCAGCAATTTTATTGACATTTGAACTTCAATTTTTTTTTTTTAAATTGAGCTTAAGGTGAAATTGTTATTTATAAAAAACCAAAATTTTCAATTTATGTATATTTTAAAAGTTAAAAGAATTTCAAAGATGAATTTACTAAAATATTATTAAGAGATGAAACTGTTACAAATGAATAATAAAGTGCCACAAATTTTACATATTAAAAATTAATTATTAATAAAAAAAATTTAAAATTTATGAAACGTGTATCAAATTGATGTTTGTAAAATCATGCATTGATTATACATAAGAGAAAAATAAATAAAATAATATTTATTGTGGCATTTTATCAAACACATTAGAAACTGAATATAAGCAAATATGATATAAAATTATACAAAGATTAATTTGGTATTGAGAATATAATGAAACTACCAAATATTAAAATGGAGATTTAGCCATTGTTATCGAAATAAAGAGAACAAAAAATGATCCGTAATTGAAGTGCAAGAGGGTACTAACTCCTGTATCAAAATAAATTAAATTCAATTGAATTATATTGTATTTACAAAGTTACAGTTAATAAATTTAATTTTTTTATTTAAAAAATTAGAAGTTAATTTCAAATTTAACTAGTTGAAACATTTGAATATAATAATTAAATTGAAATATTAATTAATTATTAATTAAATTTAAATTTTATAAAAATTGAATTCAATTGAATTATATTATATTAATTCTCATATTTGGAGAGTTAGTAGATTTAATTATTTTTTATTTGAAATTCAAATTCAAATTTGACTAGTTGGATTGTTGGTCAACATTTGAGTATAATAATCAAAACAAAATATTAATTAATTCTTCCGGTGTGTTTAGTATGGGATAAAGAGGATTAAAAGTTTACATTAAATTTTTAAATCATATTTGCAAGAAGTAGAAAAATTAAAGGACAAAATTGCAATTTTCCCCTACAAAATTGCATATCGTTTGACTCCATTATTTTAGAAAGAAGGACTGGCTAAGAAATGAATTACACGGATTTATCAACTGAAGCTTCTACTGGTTTTAAAAACTAAATTTAAGCTCTACCAAACCAAGAATACAAATATTTCAGCAAAATACTCATAAACCCCAAACACCCATAGTTTCAGAGAATTAACAATAAGAATTAATAAATAAATAAATCGAATGGAAATCAATCGAAAGAAAGCAGGTCAAAACCATAAATTCCAAAGCTGAAATAAATAACAAAAGAAAAAGTTAAAAATTAAACAGACTTGTCAAGTCACATAAATGATGTAAACATAGTGCTGAGGATGAAATTTTTTACCCAGAAAATTCGAAGAGAAAATGGATAACAGCTTGAAATCTCTTCTCATGGATAATCAAGATTGTAATTACTACATGAGTAATTGCTTGAAGTAACCAAAAGAACCCATCAAGAAACGAAGCCATAACAAAGTACCCTTTCGATCTCAAAGCTCCAATAGCCTCCTCAAACAAGTGGCCGCCATCCAAAATAGAGCATTCAAAACTATGAACAGGCCTTTCATTGATGGACCCAAAAACCTCAAAATCAGGATCAATAAATCTGTCAGTTCCAAAGATTATAAAAGACCCACCTTTATAAATTTCAGACCCATTAATCTTGACCCCATTTATTGAAACCTGATCATCATTAGACGGTAATGAAATAATGAGAGAGTGATTGGCGAACAGGGTAGGGATCTTGGTTAGGAAAGACAATTTCAGTTGGATTTAGTTGGATCCACAAATATTCGTCCCGCTGCGTTGGAGAAGGATAATAACCATTTTGTTTAATAAATGGGACTGACAGATTTTTTATTTTTTATTTATAATGCGTTGGAGTGTTACCAATATTTCTTTATATATTTTTATTTTTTAATATTTTATTTATATGTAATTTATATATTTTTTTAATTTATAATTATTTTTTATGTGAAATATAAATTATATTATATAAATATTTTTAAAAAATAATATATATATATATATATATATATATAAAGAAAAATTAAAAATATAAAAAATATATATAAATAAATATATCGAATCCAAATCGATTCGACCTTTTATCTATTCTGATTTAAAATGAGGTGAGTGATAATATGAATATTTTTATTGTTAAACGATTAAATTTAAATTTTATAAAATTTGTTTTAAATCCAATACCATTAGGCAGGAATTTGAGGAATCAACAGAGAGAAAGTAGAGAAGTGGAAACTAAATAGAGAGAGGAGGGGTTGGCCTGATTCAAAGAAAACAATATCAAAAGAATAAAAGATTGTGAGAGAGATAATTGGTAGGATTATGGATTAAGTGTCCAATCTGAGATTGAGAGCCATCAAATTATAGCCAGAATTGAAGAGGGCATTAGCGGCGTCAAGAATAGTGTCGGTAGGAGAGGAGAGGAGAGGAAATGGAAAGGAAAGAAGAGGGTGAAGAATATGAGAATTTTGGTTGGAGTTATACTTTGACACGTGTGATGTTGAGTCCCTTATGTCTAAACAAAAGTAATATTTCCAAATTTATTAACACCTCCGTTATAAGCAGTTAAAAATTGGGCTTAATTGATCTAATTTTATCAGTTGAAGGGTATAATTAAGCCATTTTTGAGTGAGGGGTGGAATTACTTTTTGGAGGTCAAATTTAAGGAGGAAATTGTAATTTTACCCAAAATTCAAAGGGTTAAAAATCCACCCTAAAATGAGGATTTATAATTTACCCACATAAGAAATGGGTAAGGGATAGACATATAAAGTCGGTCTCAACTTTTAGTTTTGGAAAGATAAAAACTCTTCTTTTTTTTTTTTTTTTTTTATGTTGATGCTACTGCTGCCGCCATAGCATCCTCTTTCTCCACCATAGTTTCTTCAATTACCATCATTTCATATCCTTGATTCTTGATTCCTCTCTCTCTCTATATCTTTTTTATTTTTCAAAGAAAGAAAAAGAAGAGGAAAAGAAAGAGAGAACTTAAGAAGAAAAAGAAAGAGGAAGAGAGTGATTGGTAATGATTGATGAGAGAGAGAGAGAGAGGGGAAAAGAAAATGAAAAGGGAGAGAGGAGAATTAGTTTAAGTGTCAAAATTTTATTTATTTGTAGTTAAGAAATTTATCAAAAAATTGGATAAAATGATTAAAAAGTTAATGAAAATAAAATGTAAGGAATTATTTAATTAGATTAAAAAAATTATTTTATTAATTAAGTTAAATCTTAAAAATAAAGTAATAATTTATTCTAAATATATTTTCAATAACAACAGAACTTAAATTAAAAAGAAAGAGAAAGGGAAAATTTTAATGCAGTTTAACAATAATAAGAGCAAAATCACCCCCAAGGTTAGAAATGATACATATCCAACTTTTAGGAATAGTAAATGAATAAGGCAAAAGTTTCTATATTTGAATACAGTAATATGAAATCTCACCATTAATCAATGGGGACCAATATTAAGACAATGAATCTTTTAAAGATATATAAATGACAAATGCAACTTTAATTTTGAAGACAAATAGACAATGCCTGTGGAACCCTAATCCTTGGCATCTCCATTTTTAGAAAAGCAAAAGATAAACACAAGAGTAATTCAAAAGCACATGCATATAATTTTTTTGGCGTATTTGTTTGACTACGCATTCTAACTCACATTAACATCAACAGTGTTCAATTATACTTCTAATTAATATTTTCAAAACCGGACCGATTAAAAAATTAGTGAAAGCAAAGGATAAGAAATTCGATTAAAATTAAATTGGTTAAATTGAAAAAAAAAATCAGTATACATATATATGTATATATAATTTAATATTTATTATTTATATGATGAAAATAAATATAATTTGACATTAATTATTTTTTATTAAAATTAAAAAAATTAAAAATTTAAAAAAAATTTAAAAAAAATATGACCCTCTCAAACCAAAAAAACTGATCCAGTTCGACCGATTTGACTATTCACCGGTTAACCAATAGGTTCACAAGTTTTTTAATTGGTTTTTGGGGGACGATTTTTTGAAAGCTGACTGGACCTGTCCTTAGTTTAGTTCTTAATTTTCTAATTCGACCAATTGGTCTAATTCGATTTTAATAACAATGTTTCTAATAATCAGGAATGAAAATTTAATCCGACTCGATAAATATTTAATTTGATATGATTTTAATCAATTTGGTGAAAAAAATACGTGTTATATTTTTTAAACCTATAACGAATTTGGAGAGAGGATTTTTTAAATCTGTTATGAATTTTTAGCGAAGATCGTGTTTTATTTTTTAAATCTATTATGAATTTAGAGTAAAGATTTTATAAATCTGTTACGAATTTTGTGCAAAGATATATCTTCTTGTACCGATCCAATGATTATTATTATTATTTTTAATATTATTATTATTATTAAACGGATAAAATAGATATATCTCCGACGCATAATAAGATGAGTAGAAAATTCATTGAGTGGGATGGGTGTGGGTAATATCATGTTCGTCCTGCTGTTACATTTACTCGTAAAGTTAATTAAAATTTATATGGTTAATTATTATTTAATTTATTAAAATTAATAAAATAATTTATATATTTTGAGAAACTTACGATTTAATTTTTATTTTTTAATTTCGTAAATATATTAATCATTCAGTATATTTTTATTGATAAATAACTATTAAATAATTTAAAATCATTAAATGTTGAATTTTTTAATTTTAAATGTTGAATTTTTTTAATTTTAAATATTGAATTTTGTTATTTGACATCATATCTTTAAAAAATTTTAAAAAATTTCTTGAGGTTAGTTTTGGAAGAAAAGAAGGAAAAGAGAAAAATGATTTCAATACGACATCGTTTTAGCTCAGTCATGTTAGGGTCATTGAAAACAGCCCAAGAAGGATCTCAACGATCACACTGTCGTTTGGTGATGGCAACTCTCAAAAGCAAACCTGGATTGAACCTCCCAACTCAGTTCCTCTACCGGCGGATTCCAGGTTTCAGTTACTCAACCACACGGACGCTTGAAACCCTAGCTTTCGAAGAGGTCCGATCTTCCACAGAGAAACCATACACTTCAACGGCTTTTATTCTTCATGGCCTCTTGGGATCTGGCCGCAACTGGCGTTCCTTTTCTCGCAATCTCACTTCCTCTCTCGCCAATTCCTCTTCTTCTGGTACTTTCTCTCTCTCTCTCTCTCTCTCTCTCTCTCTCTTTAAATTGCGAATTTTGCTTGGTTTCATCTCTCTTTTTTAAATTCTTAGAGTGGAGGATGGTGCTTGTCGATTTGAGAAACCATGGGAAATCTGCTGATATTGAAGGTCTCGATCCGCCTAATGACATGTTCAATGCGGCTAAAGATTTGGCTAATTTGGTCAAATCGCAAAGTTGGGCTTGGCCTGATGTTGTTATTGGTCACTCCATGGGTGGCAAGGTCGCCCTCCAGTTTGCGCAGAGCTGCGCTCGTGGTGATTATGGTGAATCTGTTGCATTGCCCAAACAGGTTATTTACACATCAATTCCTGTAGAAAAATGAAAAATTCGAGTCAATGCAATGTGGTTGTTGATCATCGATTCTCATGACTTTCAATTATGTTCTATTTTTTTTTTTTTTTTTTTTTTGGTGCTTAGCTTGTAATCAAGAGGATCATGCTAAGTCTATAATTAAGCATGTTGTTTTTTCTGGAGATTGATAACGATTTTTTTTTTAGCAATTATAGATATTTCTGTGTTTTCATATTTTTATTTCCTGATGCAGAACAGCTGTGGGTTTTGGATTCTGTCCCTGGTGAAGTAAGCTCTGAAAACAGTGATGGAGAAGTAGAGAAAGTCTTGAAGACCTTGCAGAGTTTACCTTCATCACTCCCTTCAAGAAAGTAAATATTCTCTCCTTACATTGGTGTTATATTTACCTGTAGATATACCTATAGATGTTTTTACTTGCATGGCCGATGTATTTGCCTGTTATCACCTAGTTATAGAGGTCAGATGGAAATTTTATTTATTTATTTATTTTCGGGTTCTCAGATAAGGAATGATATTTCACATATTAATATTTAATTGTTACAATTACAGTGGAATTTGAAGTAAAGAGAGATAGGTGTTGGATGCATAAATTTGTCCTAAGATTCTGATATAAACTTTTATTTGAATCCTAAAATACTATAATTTGTTAAGCTTGCCAACTTGCCATGGAGCAAATGATTAATGCTTGCAATTTTTTTCCTGTCGAAGATTATTTAAATTACAGAACAAAAGCAAAATTCTGGGCTCGAAATTTCAAATAGAAAGTTTCACTTTTGACTGGAGATTTAGGTTTCAATCACTTAGACTGTGGAAATAATTTAAATAATTTAGTTTACTTTTAGATATTTCACCTTGGACTGGTGGACTTAGGATTGCATCATGGTAAAAATTTGTTTTGATTGTGGAGGATGTTAATCAAGCAAGTCTGCAAGTGTCAATAGTGCAAGTAGATTTAACTAGGTTATTTTTGTTTCAATTTTTCATTTTGTAAAAGGAAAGAAAAGAAGGTCAGGCCATTGGGGGACAGTAACAAGTGATCCTTACGTGTTCTGGTTTACTGACCTCAACAGAATTTCAACTAGATCACCTTTGTAAATTAATTTCGTTCTGGATGTTTCTTTTTTCAGGTGGCTTGTGAACCGCATGATTGAACTTGGGTTCTCAAAGTCGTTGGCTGAATGGATTGGTAGCAATCTCAAGAAATCTGGAGAACATGAGACATGGGCTTTTAATCTTGAAGGGGCTATCCAGATGTTCAATTCTTACAGGTATTTGTCTTCCTAATTATCAGATTTAAGTGGCTTCCTTTGCAAAATAAATAGTGGCAATGATATTTTAAATTTTTTTTTTTTAATGTTTTTTGCTTCCCAACCCCCGCATTTGTCCATTTTCATTTTTTTAGTTGATATGAATGTTAAAATCTCTAGGGAGACATCATATTGGTCTTTATTGGAGCATCCTCCAAAAGGAATGGAGATAGGTATTGTGGTTGCAGAGAAGAGTGACCGTTGGGACCAAGATGTAATTCAGCGACTTGAAAGTCTCGACAATCAGAAAGGAAATGGATCTGAGGGTAAATTTTCACTTCATGTTCTTCCGAATTCTGGGCATTGGGTTCACGTAGACAATCCAAAGGGTCTTGTTGAAATTGTGGCGCCTAAGATTGCCTCTCTTTCAGGCTAAATGCACAGCCATAGTTGTAGCTTTTTAATTGATTCTTAATAAAACAAGTATAATTGGCATTCTCTTGAATATTATTAACATTATCTTCACTGTAATGCAAGATGAGTTTCATCGACAGACATATGTTATGAATAATCTTTTTTTTTTAAGCCAGTAGTTTTTCCCCCTTGCCATTTCCGGATGATGTTTTTGAGGTACTCTTCCTAGATAGCATATAGGAATGCTTTTGAACTTGTACTAGCTACGATAAATTCTAGTGGATTCAATCAAAGTTGGCTTTAAAAAAAAAGAATTTGGAGTAATGGAAAGCTAATTTCAGAAGCTAATTGTACTTTGACATTGGCTGTATTTTTCTTTTGTTTTGAGCATTGGAGAATGGAGGACCCAAACCTAGTTCAATCGCTTAGTCAAGAGATGTAAGACTAGGCTATGCTTGCGACAAGAGTGTTCGCATCTTGCACATCTGAAAGGAAGCCAACGCTGCAGTAAATTGGTTAGTTAATTGTGCTTTCTCCTTGCAAGTCAAAATTTAGGTCTCTTGTTATCTTGAATGATGTTTGAATTCATTTTTACAAGATTTCAAGTTAGGGTTATAAATTTTGACAATCCTCCTCCTTGGGGTGTACAAGTCAGAAGAGATGTTGTAATACTTATGGCTTGTTTTGTTTACATTTAAATAACAGGAACATAAAATGAATATTTAAGTTGAAAGAGTTATAAATATATAGATAAATGTGGATGTTCATTCATCTATTCCACTACTCATAAAATAAATGTGGATTTTTATTCATCTATCCCACTACTCATAAGTTTTTATAATTAAGTTTAATTTTATTGCACCATTTATGTTGTAATTTATAGTTGATTTTTATATATTATAACATATGATGAAGATGAATTTTATAAATAGGAGTTCATATTACTTTGTAATACACATCAAGAAGATAATAGAAAACTCCCTCTTCTATATTCTTATTATTGTTTTTCTTCTTGTTCTTATTATTATCCTTGTTTTGTTTATTTTTCATAACACGTTATCAGCACGATCCTTTTCCATGTAAGTTATTATATTTTTAATATTTTAATTTAATATCTCTTATTTATTTATGTCACCATCTTAATGAATTATATATGATTTACTTATATTTACATTATTTAGTTTCATATTCATATTATTTGCTATTAGAATTAAAGTTTTTCTATATTTTAATTAAATCTATATGATTTATTGAAAATAATCATGAAGTATAGGTATTGTGAAATAATATATAAAATGCTAAACACTTAAAATGATATGTTAATATTTTTCATATATTGAATATGCTCCTGCAGTAGCAATATTGATAAAAAAGATTGTAAAAATATTATAAATTAATTTCATACATTCTGATTTAATCTCATTTTCTGAAGTGAATGCAGTTATATTTAATTGAATAAAATAATAAGTCGTTAATAAAAAAAATTATGAAATATATTATGGTGATTTTATCTCATTCCCTGAAGTGAATGTGGTAATATATAACAACAATACTATGAAATTTAAAAGTAAATATATAATAATTATTCTTTTCATAAGAATAAAAAAATATCATAAAAATATTTATCGCCATCAGAAGTGAGATAAAATTATACAGAAATAAGAATAGAAAAGGTGGACAAAATTTTTTAAAGTAAATATTATCGACATGGTATGAAGAAAAATTGGTCAAATACTTGTCGTATGATAAAATATCTTATTGATATTTATTGAACATCGCAAAAAGAGAGAAAAAATATGAAGATAAATTTTGTATCTAATAATGATGATCTTAACTATGATCATATATCTATTGCTCACATTGATGTGATAAATATATTTTTGAAAACATTAAAAAGGAGAATTGATTTCTATATAAATTGTGAATGGTGCGATAACTCGTACAATTTAAAAAATATCAAATATTTTTTTTAT
The DNA here is from genome assembly GCA_948193065.1 of Aleurites moluccanus. NCBI lineage: Eukaryota > Viridiplantae > Streptophyta > Magnoliopsida > Malpighiales > Euphorbiaceae > Aleurites > Aleurites moluccanus. Next base: position 5,519 of record CANXYC010274089.1, on the reverse strand, counting down.
TTGAAAATGGATGAGACAATTATTTATGATAAAATAAAAAATAATTGAGAACTCCAGAAGAACCAATATATTATCACAAGAGGAATAAAATTTACTATACAAAATACATTATTTTCTCCAAAGTCTCATAGAAATTTGTTAAGTTTTAAAAATATTCACAGCAACGAATATCATATTGAGATAGTAAATGAGAAGAATTAATAATACTTTCATATTACAAGTATTATTTCGGGTAGAAAAATATAATGAAAAATTTTATGTTATTTTCTCTAATTTGTATTATGCAAAAATTAGTGAAATTGAAAAGAATTTTATAGTAAACCAAAAGTTTACATATCCAAATATTTTTATTATTTGGAATGATAAGTTAGGTCATCTTGGTTTAAAAATAATGGAAAAAAATATTGAAAATTTACGTTGAATCCATTGAAGAACTAGAAGATTTTTCAAATTAATCAATTGACTTTTGGTCAAAAACTATATATTTTTCATCTAAGAATTTTTGAATGTACGGTATATATTCTAATTATTCCACCACAACGCACTACGATGAGTCCTCAAAAGATGTTAAAAATATAAGTTGGATATGAATCTCCATCAATAATTAAATATTTTGAGTCATTCATGGTGATGTTTTTACTGCTTAATTTGCAGATTGTCATTTGATGAAATAATATTTTCAACATTAGGAAGAGATAATAAAACTGAGAAATACAAAATAATATGAACAAGAAGTTTATAAATTAATTTATCTACAAAAATTAACAAATCAATTGTCAGATGCAATTGCTAATTTAAAATGAGTAAAAAAATATCATATAACAGCTGTTAATGTTTTAATTTGTATTGTCGTCCCAGAAGGACAATATATTAATACTAATGAATCTCGAGCATGCTTGAAGCGTGAAAGGTTATTGATTATAAGGATAAAAATTCTCGAAAGAGAAAAGAAATAAATAATAAAGATAATTTTATTGAAAATGCAGATACTAATATGAATATACTACCTGAAAAAGTAAAAATACATGAAATTAATAAAAATAAAGAGATATTAATAAATTATGTTAGTTTTGAAAAAAGATGGAATCAACATGAAATGGTTGTGGACTATTATTTTGCATATAATGTAGCATTAATTATTATGAATGAAAATGATAATTTTGAATCACGATTTGTTCAACAATGTTGAAATAGAGTTGATTGAACAAAATGAAAAGCTACAATACAGGCAAAATTAGATTTTCTTGAAAAGTATAAAGTTTTCGGACCAGTAATCCAAATACCAGAAGATGTGAAATTGTTAGATACATATAGATTTTTGTGCGAAAAAAAATGAGAAAAATATAATTGTAAAATACAAAATAATACTTGTGACATAATATTTTTTGCAAAAACCTAAATTCAATTATGAAGAGATATATTCTCATATGGTGAATGCAATAATATTTTGATATCTTATTAATTTAGCAGTGCATGAAAGACTTGATATGCACTTAATGGATGTAGTCACAATTTACCTATATAACTCAATTGATAATGATATGAAAATCCTTAAAAGATTTAAAATGTAGAAAAATATAATTTAAGTTCTCGAGAATTTTATTTAATTAAATTACAAAGATTTTTGTATGAATTAAAATAATTTGGGCCCATGTGGTAAAATCATTTTAGTGAATACTTGTTCAAAGTATAATATAAAAGCAATACTATAAAGAAATTTGTATATATATTTGCCATAATTATTGTATATATTGATGATTTGAATATAATTGGAATTCTTGAAAAACTTCTAAAAGTAACATATTGTTTGAAAAAATAATTTGAGATGAATTATTTTGAAAAATAAAATTATATCTCGATTACAAATTAAATATTTGGCAAAAGAAATTTTTATTTTTTAGTTAATTATACACAAAATGTTCATTTATAATTTTATTTGCAAAACATATTTATTGAATAGTTCGATAGTTGTTTGGTCACATAATGTGAATAATAACTCTTTTCAGTTAGAGAAGATAATAAATAAATTTTTGGTCCTGAAGTACCATATCTTATACAATAGGCGCACTAATATATTACAATAGAATGGTGAAATTGATGTTCAATAAATTCGTTGAAGTGACAATCAAACAGATTTGTTCACTAAGGTATTGCCTACTACAACATTCAAGAAATTAGTTAACAGTATTGAAATGTGACGCCTTAAAGATTTTCAGTGATATTGCAAATATCACTGAAATTAGTTAACAGTATTGAAATGTGACGTCTTAAAGATTTTCAGTGATATTGCAAATAGGAGGAGTTTAATACTATACTCTTTTCCCTTAACCAAAGGTTTTGTTCCATTGGGTTTTCCTGGTAAGGTTTTTAATGAGGCAGTATACCATTTGCAATGCGGGAATATTGTACTTTTTTTCCTTCATTAGTTTTTTTTCCCACTGGATTTTTACTAGTAAAGTTTTAATGATGCATATTCTTTGTAAAAATTAACATCCAAGGAGGAGTGTTATAAATATATAGATAAATGTGGATGTCCATTCATCTATCCCACTACTCATAAGATAAATGTGGATATCTATTCATCTATCCCACTACTCATAAGTTTTTATAATTAAGTTTAATTTTATTACACCATTTATATTGTAATTTATGATTAATTTTTATATATTGTAACATATGATAAAGATGAACTTTATAAATAAGAGTTTATATTACTTTGTAACACATATCAAGAAGACAATAAAAAACTCCCTCTTTTATATTCTTATTATTGTTATTGTTCTTATTCTTATTTTATTTATTTTTCATAACAGAAAAATTCATATTTTAAAATTATTTTTTAAATAAATAAATAAAATTTATTGTTTAGATTAAGAGCTATGTTTTAAAATATATATAATTTTAATAATAAATTAGAGTTACTTAAATATAAAAATATTAAAAAAAAATAATATCTTATTCTAAAAGTGAATTCTGTTTTCAATTCCAAAGTCAATGAAAAAAAAATTCATTGCTGACTGGGCTTTGTAGATGTGCGCTATTGTAGACTTAAGACAAATTTTGTGAAATTACCCATTTAATTGGCCCATGACTTTGAAAACCCTATCTTTTAGACTATAAAATCCTAATGATACCCTTTCACAGCGGCAGACACAGAGCCACAGAGAGAGAGCAAAGATGCAGATATTCGTGAAAACCCTAACCGGGAAGACCATAACTCTCGAGGTGGAGAGCAGCGACACCATCGACAATGTCAAGGCCAAGATCCAAGACAAGGAAGGTATTCATTTTCCTCTCTCTCTTTCTGTTTCTCTTATGCCTCTGTTTCCTGAGAAAATGCCGCTAATTGTGGAAATGGATTTATGTTTGCATAGGAATTCCACCGGATCAGCAGCGTTTGATCTTCGCTGGTAAGCAGCTTGAAGATGGCCGAACCTTAGCTGATTACAATATCCAGAAAGGTATGTCCATAAATCAATTGCTAATTATTGTTATCTCTATTTATGTCTGGTGTTTATATATTCGTTTGCCTTTGTGCAGAATCGACCCTCCATCTTGTGTTGAGGCTGAGGGGAGGAATTATTGAGCCTTCTCTTATGGCTTTGGCTCGCAAATACAATCAGGACAAGATGATTTGCCGCAAGTATGTCTTTATTTTTTCTTTGTTTAAATTTTTTTATTGTATTCAAATTCTTCTAGTTAATTTTGATATTGTTTAGTTCTAATATACATGATGAAATATGTGACTAAATAGTTTCATTGTTTAACAAGCTCTATGATGTTTGAATTAGGAATTTTTTTTTATAGGTTACTTCAGGGGACTTAGCTTATTTGCTCTTAAAAATGCACAAGAAGTTGTAGTATTTCCCAATATTAATTTCCATTCTTCAACTATGCCAGCTGGGTTTATTTATATTCAGTTGATTTTCATGGCTGGTACATTATCATGACTAAACTTTTTAAATGCGATTTTTTCCTTCTGGTCATATATGTGCGTGTACAGAGACACACACGTGTTATTTTTTTTTTAAATAATAACACAAATTTTTATTTAGTATACTTATTTGAAAATTTTCAAAGTTGTGGGGATAATTAACTCCGTCAATTTAACACAGCCCTCTGCCCTGAACCAAAATGAACCCTTCTTAATAAGCTTCTGTGACCTCTATGCCAAGTGTGCGATTCATCTGTGCTTGAATAAGAAGCTTGTTTCATTTCTCAAGTGCCCTCCTTCATCCTTATTCCTCATTTCATCCCCTTTTCTTGGTGCACTTCCCCTTTTTTGGTGCGCTTGTGTGTTCTGCTGCTGATGGGACTACAAGTTGAACCCTCTTTGTCAACCAGTGCAACAGAGGGCATCTTAGTCCCAACATTGATTTCCATTCCCAACTTTATCAATTGTGGTAATTTAGTTACAGTTGATTTTCTTGGATGGTACATGTGTTATATATGCACATGGACTCAATGCATATTGAGATTTTGAGATGCTCATCTAGTGTATATTAGGGTTGTTTGAACATTTGATATGACTGTATGTGATGGTGAATGAGTGTCTGTAATGAAGTAATAGGCTATATTTTCTGCTTATGTTATATATGTTGTGATTATTATGGTAGTGCATTTTGATGGTTATAGATCACTGGTTCACTTTTTGTGGTTTTGGCTGCTTTAATACCATATAATGGATTGTTGAACTATTCTGGATTGTAGATATAGTGTTTCAGGTCATTTTTTAATTAGCAGGAATTTAACTGCAGCCTTTAATTACTCATCTGACTTTTTTTTCAATTTGCATATTTAGGTGTTATGCTCGACTGCATCCAAGGGCTGTAAACTGCCGGAAGAAGAAATGTGGTCACAGCAATCAGGTTATTTTCTTATTGTATAGAATAATTATACTGATTAATTATTTGCTTTATTATCACTGTTGCAGAGTAACTTGTGTGTTTGATTTTCTGAGATGCTTTATCAAATAGATATATTTTTCCATGTAACCGACACTTTCTTTTATGTTTGTGGCTGCAGTTGAGGCCAAAGAAGAAGATCAAGTAAATGCTGAGTGCATTAGCTTGGAAAGATTAAAGTGTTAGATTTGGATCTTATTTTGCATTGTTTGATTGTTTAAAAATGTTAGTTGGATTTAGTAAGCCAGTATGTGGTTGATTTTATTCTATATTGTTGAATTGAGTAGTAATTTTGTTTGTTTTCCAGCTAATCAAGCGTGTTGCATTTTGTCTTTCTCAATATATGAAAATCTGTGTTTGGATGTGTAGAAAATTCTCCCCAATAAATGAAAAGAAACCTTTTCAGAAGTTCCAAGTGAAACCTATCCTTTGAGTCTAAAATACTACCCAACCAAAGACCTTATGTTTGAAATGTTATTACCAAACCGTACAATTCCTTTTTTTTTTTTTTTTTTTTTTTTTTTTTTTTTTTTTTTTTTGATTAATTTTTATTATAGTTGTAATATTTTTTTTTTGGCGGTTTGGCAAAAATTATTTTTTTGAAATGTTGTTTTT
>CANXYC010274071.1:0-17550 GCA_948193065.1 Aleurites moluccanus | reverse complement strand
TATATATAGTTTTTCATTCTATTATATTTTAATTTTAAAGGGCGAATGAAGCTTTGCTCCAATGATAAAAGCTACAACCGAGATCTTGACAGTCAATAAATTTGATTGTTTGAATTATATATTCAATAAATCAAATTATGCAAAATTATTGTTATTTAACAGTACAATCAAATTATGTTAAATTTGAACCTTTGTTTCACAGTCTTGAGCTCGACCGGGTAGCTCGGTTCTATGTATCTCAAGATTCTCAACTGAAATGACCTTTATGAAGATTGACGAGACGACATACGAGACTTTCTTAAATCTTTCTAATTTTTTGGCCGCCCAACAAGCCTGTTGAAGGCAAATCCTTATCAAAATTAATACTATTATATCTAATATTTATTGATAAATATGTATTCATGAAATAATATATTTGGAATTCACTATTAGAAGCACGTGAATTACTGATAGATTGAGCACCGTCGCTAATTATCGACGGATAAAAGATCAAAATTTAAAAGAAAAATTGTAAAAAAATTACTTTGGATTAGCAATGACTTGCCAGCGGAAGATTATTAATGAATGATATTCTATCTGGAAACTGTGGCGTTAAAAATTTCCGTGCTACTTACTGATAGAATTACGTCTGAAATTTATCGATCGATATTATCCGTTAATAACTGGTGGAGAGAAAATGCGTTGGGCCATTTAAAAATGTTTTTGCGGTGGATTAGAAAAGAAAAATTTGTTGACGGATAAATGTAATCAGTAAACTTAGAAAATAAGTTTCATCTCTAATCCGTCGTTAAAGTATCCATCGATAATCCGACGATAAATAGGACCGTTAAATAAGGATAAAATGTATTACATTCGTCGCCAATTTCATTATATAACCAAACATATTGTCATTCCTCTCATTCACTTACCAATTGAGTTCTCCTCTTCCCACGTCAAGTTCTAATTTTTTATCCAAATTTACTAATATGTGAAGAAAAAGTTGATGGTTTTCAATTCGTATACGATATAATCTAATATTATTACTCTGTTTTTATATACGAATGCATGTATATGTATTTTTTGTACATACGTATATTAATTATTGATTATTTTATAGTTAGTATTATAAATTTTGTTGAGATAGTTAATTTTATACATGTACATTTAATTGTTTAATTAATTAGTATAATGAATTATATATTAATTTAATTAATTAATCATATAAATATCTAATAATTTATTATTAATTAATTAAGTAAAATTGAATAAGATTATCATTAACTTTATATATAATTATATTGCGATATATATGGATCATCACACAGATAAGTCGTCGATGTATACTATGTTAGATCCGGATGGTTATCCTAACTATGTATTTCTAGTAGGGTTGGATGTATTTGTGACTTATACTTGTTCTCAACCGGCATGGATGAGTGGGTTAGATATAAGATGTCCATGCACTTCTTAAATCTAGAGACAGTGAAACTACACCTAATGAGTAAAGAGTTTATAAAGGATTACTATGAATGGAACCGTCACGGTGAATTTTAAATATTTAGAACTGAAGGACAATCTTTTTCTAGTCATTTTAATATTGATCACGATGATCAACAAGCTCCACAATTTCACGGTGATCAACATGCTGCACAATTTCACGATGAGACAAAAAACTCATACTACACAATGGTGATGAATGCGACAGGTCTGAGTTTTCAACTGGAAGACATATAAGAAAGTGCTCCAAACTTGAATGCACAGAGGATGTACGATATATTGCATTCTACCGAGCAGGAGTTATAGCCAAGGTGTTAGGCACATTCACATTTTTTCGCTATTGCGAGGATGCTCAACATTAAGTCAAAAAACCATATGTCAGAAAGGTGTTACGATCAAACTGCTGGATTCTTGAAGGAGGCATTGCCATAGGACAACATATTTCCTGAAAGTTTTTATGCTATAAAGAAACTCGCTGAAGAACTCGATCTTCCGGTTGAGACTATCCATTATTGTAAGTTTGGGTGCATGATATATTAGGCCGATGACATTCAATTGATAAGTTGTAAATTCAGTCAAAACCCCAATACGAGATTAGAATGAACAGAGTCGGGGCGGAGGAAAAAGGTTCCTTCTTATAAGATGTTCTACATTCCTCTAACGCCACGGCTACAAAGGCTTTACGTATCAATCGCCATCACTGGCAACATTAGATGGCACGCCAAGCACCATGAAGAAGACGCCATAATGAGCCATTGCTTGGACTCGCTGGCATGGAAGAATTTCAATGATATCCATTCATCATTCGTAGCTGAGAAAAGAAACGTTTGTCTAGGTCTGTGCACTGATGGTTTTAATCGTTAGGAGGATTAGGAGCACAATACTCATCTTAGCCGATAATTGTCACTCTATACAATTTGCCACCGTGGATGTGTATGAAGGAGGAATTTATGTTTTTAACTATCATGGCTTCAGGACCTAAAAACTCGAAATAGAGGATAAACGTGTTTATGCGGCCTCTGATTACAGAGTTTAGCACTTTGTGGGAGCACGATGTTGAAACCTAGGATGTATCATTGAATTAGAACTTCCAGATGCGGGTTGCTCTTATATGGACTGTCAATGCTTTCCAGCATACTCCATGTTGTCTGATTGAACTACAACTGGCCTATTAGCTTGTCTGTACTGCATGCGAGATTCTGACTCAATCACACTTTGACAAGAAGACGTCATAGTTTGATTGCCACTGAAAGTTTCTCCCCTTGATCATTCGTGGAGGAGGAACAAGAACTGATTTTTGAAGAATAAAGTTGTGATAGGCGAGGCTCCACCAATTCAAAGAGGAGATGAGATATTATAGGAAATTACCGAGCTTGGGTTGATGAAAGTTGCAAAAGTCGTTAGTGAAGAGTTCAATGCACAAATCACAAGATCAACTGGTTGCGGTTGGAAGAAGCAATCAATCTTTTGGGATTTGTCTTGTTGGAGTATGTTGCTCATCCATCATAATTTAGACACGATGCACATCAAGAAGAATTTCTTCAATAATGTCTTTAACACCGTGATGAACATCGAAGGAAAAACGAAAGACAATGCAAAGTTGAGAGAAGATTTGGCACTGTATTGTTAAAGAAAGGAGTTGTATCAAAATCCACAAACGTAAAAAATATCCTAAGGCTTGTTATACTCCAGACAAACATCAAAAGCAAAAGGTTTGTAAATAGGTCAAGGAATTAAGATTTCCAAATGGATATGTGTTGAACATGGCTCGATGCGTTGATATGGAAAAGTACAAGTTATTTGGAATGAAAAGCCATAATTGTCATGTCTTCATGTAACGGTTGATTCAAATTGCATTTTGAGATTTACTTTCGTACAATGTCTAAAAAGCCCTATTAGAATTGAGCGCATTCTTCAGAGTACTCATGACAACGTCAATTACATAAGATGACATTACCAGGCTTGAACATGATATTCCAATCATCTTGTGCAAGTTGGAGCTAATTTTGCCGCCAAGCTTCTTCGACTCAATGGAACATCTACCCTTACTCTTGGCGTTTGAAGCACGCATTGCAGGTCCAGTGTAGTATCGATGGATGTATTCGTTCTAGAGATTCCTCAAAAAACTAAAAAAGAACATATGAAACAAAGCTAAAGCGGAAGGCTCTATAACCAACGCTTATATAATGGTAGAAACGACATCTTTTTGTTCGTATTACTTTGAGCCTCATATTCACACAAGACAAACAAAAGTCCCTATAAATGATGATGGTGGATATCAACCTACGTTCGAGGGAAACTTGTTTATTTTTACCCATCTTGGATGGAAGTACAAAAAGTCAACCTCAATACCACTGTCTGACGAAGATTTAGTTATTGCCCATAATTACATATTCATGAATTGCCTAGCGGTCGACCAATATGTCAAGAAAGTTCAATCTAATTAATCTCTTTGAATTTTTTGTCTGTCGGTAATCAACGTATCTAAATATCTTATAATTATTGTATATTATAACAGGTTATATTGCCAGTATTTGCAAACCACTATTCTGGGACTTACTCCTACAAAAGTTGATCAGCACCTAGATGAAGACTTCTCATCGTGATTTAAAGAATACGTAAATAATACAATTTTATATATTTTTTATATTTATATAGTTATACTTATTTCTATTTTTTTTAATCACCAATTTTTTTTTAACAGTATACCTTTTTTTTAATCAAGTACGAGATCCAAAATGAATACCTAACGAGTTCATAAGAGATGTCGCATCTAGTTCTCTACGATATATCCGATTTATTCTTATTTATTTTGTAAATAGATTTAAGTTTCACACTACCGCTTATGATGCAAATAAATCCACTTCGAACAATAAAGTTACTATAAAAGGGGTTCAATTACATCCAACTGGATTCAAGTGACTACTATAGCCTACTTGATGAGATTTTAATCATCAAATACCCTTATTATCCAATAAAACGAATGATGTTGTTCAAGTGCGAATGGTTTGATCATACTCTGTTAACTAAAACAAGATTGAATTCAAACATACAATTAATAATGGTGAACCACAGGAAAAGACTCTGTAAGTACGACCCTTTTATTCTCAACCCAAAAATTTATTGTCTATTCTCCTTCCCCTCCCTCCCCTGCTACTCATCTCTCTCATTCTTTCAATTCGTTCTCCGCATTTCGATCCTACTCACCCAGCCCTTCATTGCAACCCTCAATCTGCTCTCTCCTTCTCTCAATCCACTCGTTCCCTCTCGATTCCTCGCACAGTGACACTGCTCATGATAGGCTTAGCTTTTAAAGCAGCTATCGCTCGGTTCAAATAGGCAAGTCCCTTCGGTCGATTCACTCAAGTGGTTTTCTTGCTCCGCTTTTCATTTCACCTGTAAACTCAGCCCTTCATTTCACCTACAAACATTGCTCTCTCCCTCTCGATCCTATTTACCCAGCCCTTGATTTTATCCCTAACCTAGCTTTCTCCTTCTCTTGATCTTCCTACTCCCTCCATCGCCTAAAATATAACTTACCCAACCCTTGATTTTACCCCTAACCCTAACCCTAACCCACGCAAGCTGGTTCTTGAGAGTTGGGACGGAGATAATATAATTTCAAAGTTGCGACGAAGATAAAAAAGCATTCAGAGTTAGGTCAAATCGAACAAAGTATTCAGAGTTAGGACGATTTTAAAGAAATTAGAAGTATTTTCTACTTTCTCTTATGTTCTCTTTGATTTTAATGTGTTTTAACTCTTTTTTTTTTCTTTAGGGGTTGCGTGACTGTTTGACGAGATAATGGATCATTCTAACTTCTTCTATTATGAGGATAGTGTCCAAATAGATACCAATTTACTGAAGGTTAGTTTAGTTTTGTTATTCATTAGCTTTGCTGTGAAGTTTGATCTGTGGATGGGTTATTTTATTTATTTTTTTACTAGGTATTGTGGTTGGGAGGTAGTAAAACTCTATTAGTAAAATTATGTTGTACCATAATCCAGTTACCGGACTTACTACCTGTTACAATTTCTTGTTAGCAGTCGATTTTAATTTTCTTTTTCCAACGGTGGTTGATTGGTAATATTGAATTATGGGATTATTTTTAATAGTTAAGTTGCTGTAAAATTTGAAGTTCATAGAATGAGTGAGGTTCTTTGATCTATATTGTTCAAAACTTGAAATGAAAGTCCATGTTAACTACTTCAAACATCTTTTTGAAATAATTCAGTACACAAGAAATTTCATTGTGAAGGTCATAAAAATTATCATCTTTTACCTCACTAAAAAGGTTGCATTTTCCCCCGTAGAAGTAACGAAAAAAATGAAATTAAACATAACCTTTATTTGTGGCTGTAATTTCCTCTTTCTTGATAATGATTGCTTTTGCATTGAAAGCTGAGATTTCAATATATTCTTTTTGTTGTATTAAAATTTATTGGATTAGATTTATTTGGTAAATTAATCTGAGCAAGTTGTTTGTGGTAGTTGGATTAATTAAATTTGTTGAAAGTTTAAGATAATAATTATATTTGTGCAAAGGAAAGTTTCAATCGCTGTTGTAAATGAATTTTCTTAGATTATGTGAACATTTAATAGATATAAATAGCTATTGATTTCTTTGTGAGATTGTCGAAAGCTAAAGCATATAATTTTTTTCAGAGTCGGATCGAGAAATTGAGTGGAGTCCCAGCTGTAGTCGGGGATCATAAATCTGTGGCCAGTCGACAATACATACAATTTATGTCCTAGCAATTAGCGGCCTCGAAAAGCAGCAGTTTTACGACCTTAGGTCACTAGCTCGAGTGTACATGACTAACATGATGGCAGACAACACGGCGTCGATGGCCACCAGCACCAATTCAGACCCTGCGGTACAACAAAAGTTTGCTTAAATAGAGGACCACCTCCAAGCACTCAGTGATGCGCTCGAGCAAGAACAAAAATATCATAGGCGGACCGAGGAGGAGCGTGTGCGAGTCAAGGAGGAGAGCAGAGGGTCGATGAGGAGCGTAGAAGGGTCAATGAGGAGCGCTGACAGACCAAGCGGGCGAAACTCCTAGACTTATGGGGCGCCAGACGAATGATTGCTCATCCCTCAGCCGATGTTTGACCCACATGACCCATCCCAACGGAGCTCTAACCCATCTGGATTAGTTTAGATGACACTGATTGTATTTTTTTTTTTAAACCCTTTATTATATATAATTTTAAAACAAAAATAATTAAAATTACTAGTAGATTATCGACAGATTATTTATTATTTAAATATTAATTTAGTGATGGATTGTCAATGGATAATTTTAATTAAATTAATTATTTATAACTTTACTAACGAATTACTGAGGACTATTTTTTTTTAAATATTAATTTTGTGATGAATTACCAATGGGTATTTTAATTAAATTAATAATTTAAAATATTTACCAATGAAATTTTTGTAAAATATTGCTATGATGTTATTATGTTACCAATAAGTTTCTAAAAAACAAAAAGAAAATGCAAACAAAAATAAAGTCATAGCTATGAAAATTAAATACAATATATATGCATAGAAAAGGAATAAAAAAAAAAAAGAAGAAGAAGAAAATGCCTTTGCATGCATCTTGGTGATGATTTAGCCATGCAAGTGAGTTCAAGATACTCAAGTGGAGTGGCCCCAAATTAATAGACCTAATGTAAGTGGTGAATAAAACAATGCTTAACTTATGAGAGTAACATAGAATTTATAATTACTTCAGAACACAATTGATACCTTTCAATTGTGCTAATAATTATTTAATTAACGTCTTTATTGTAAATTTGTAAGTAATATATATTAATTAACTTCTAAGGTCTCATATTCTTGTGTTTCATGCACAAGTAAAATGGCATGAAGCTTTCATGAAAGCATATATGGTATTCTTTTGTTCCACTTTCTTTTCAAGTAGCACTTTCACACTTTGCATGCTTAAAATTTGTAATAGGACGTGCATGGTGCTAGCCGGCTAGGATTTGCCTCAAATTCATTTTTTTTTTCAGAATTTTAATTTAATTATTTTTTTTATTAAGTTAATTTTGACTTGATAAACAAGTGTAGGTTTTCTTTATATAGAAATAGCATTTAATTGCATGTATTTTTTTGCGAATCAAAATTTAAATAATAGGTTACTAATAATACTAATTAATTTTTCATTTTCTGTAAATTTTTCCTTCTCGAGACATTTTTAATGAAAATTTTATATTTTTACATCAAAATTATTAATTATAGAAATTACAAATAAAATTTATGCGGGTGAATTCAGCCGAATTTGAGTTGAATAGAAAAATTCAACACTTTAATGTTTTTTTAGTTTTAAATAATTTTACAACTCACAATCTTTAATTTTAAAAATTAATCACTAATTCTAAAATTTTGACTCTTATAGTATAAAATAAGCTGAATATCATGCATGGACAAAATATATAGGACAAGGGTTTGTCTATATATATAACATTCTTACAAATCAAATGGCCATATGAAAGCATGACTTGGCAAGTCACAAGCTTCAAGCTTGTAACGATTGCTCTTCTTTTTTTCTAATAATTTAACTTATCCTTTGTATATAGTGTTTGCTTTCCTTGACAATTGACATCGTCAAACCATTAAATTTTGAAAAAATATTAGAAAAAGTTATGAATAGGAGTTGTCCAAAGCCCATTTCTTACGTTGTTATCCAATTTCAAACTCTAACAAACTCCTCTTGTCTTGTAGTAATCACTAATTACCATGTGTCTCAACTTACTCGTTTTTTGGGTTGGAGAAATTGCGCATAAATTTTAATTAATTATTTAATTTATTATTATTAAATTTCACACGACTATTCTTGCAATCTAAGCTTTAGTAAACAAAATTTCCCTATGAATTTGGAAATGTTTATAGAATTCATCATCACACGCATAAACATATCAAAATATATATAAATAGATGGGGACGAAATTAAAAAATTAATTTTAAATAAGTATAAAAAATTTTATATAAAAAATTAATTTTAAATAAATTAAGTGAAATTTTTTTTTAACATTAATGAATTTTTTTAAGTGATTCATATCCATTGAGTCACCGTATGATTTTGTCTTTAAAAGCGAGTAAATTTTATTTATTTAAAAATATTAAAATAATTGAGCAACTTTTTGTTTGCCATGATTTTGCATGGGAATAATGCTAATTAATTAAGATTTAATTTACTTTCTTCTATATATATGTGTAAACATTTATCAAAATTTAATAGTATAATTTGGTAATGTTAGTTTGTATTATATGAATAATTGAATTGCATCTTGATACACTATCTCCACATTATTGGAATGTATGATTGATCATTTTTTATTGGTATAAATATCTTTTAGCTATCATATTTGTTTGGTCACGGTTTAATGATATCTAGTATGTGTGGTATTTGATAAAAATAAAACTTTCTAAGAAATGATTAATATAAATGATATAAAATTTAAATTATAAAAATATTAAAATTTAATTATAAATTTTAAATCATACAATCATTTATTATATTTATTGTAAATTTAAAATTAAAAAATATTGACTTATTATTTCAAGTAATTTTTTAATTTATTTAAAAAATTTAAAACTAATATTACTTAGAACTTTTAATTTTAAGCATTCAATCATATTATAAAACATTATCTAAGTGTTCAACACTACATGTTACCATCCGAGGTGTGTTAATGACAACTAATGTGTATTAAAAGAATTTCTCTTCTCCAATTTTTTTGTAAAATATTATTATTAGCAAATAATATAATAGATTAAGTCTATTTAAAAATTTCATTAAATTAAAAAAAAATAAATGATATGATATATAAAATTTAATATCAATGAGGTGTTATCCAAGTGGTAAGATATATTTATATTTCATGGTGAAATCTCATTATCGATTTGTGAAAATTATGGATAATATACATATTAAAAATGATAGTAATGAATCCCGAAACATGATTAATACAAAATTAATTCTATTAATCCTAAAACAATAATGAAAATAGTTGTGGTTATACCAAAAAAAAATTATTCATAATAATTCTTATTATGGCAATTAATAAAATTATTAAATTAATTGAATGTGCTTAAATTGAGCCTAAATAATATTGGGGGGCAAAAATAAGTAAAAATCATTTTATATTAGTAATTTTAATACATGTACACGTAATAGACTTGTCTCATGTGATATACAGACTATGAGAATTGTTCAATACACTCAAATTTGTTTTAGAAGACTAAATTTAGATAAGAAAAATTATTTTTAAGCTCAACTTGATTTATTTCGTCTAATATTTATTTTTTAAATAGGTCAAATTTAAAAATTATAATATAAATTTTAATTTGATCCAATTTGATTGGATAAACTTATTGGCAATAAAAACTTAATATTTTGAATATGTAATATGTTATATTATTTTAAGTCGATTTAAACAAAATATTAAGCTTGACTAGTCAATCAAATTGAACTTGAGTAAAAAAATTAAAAAGCTTGATTCGAGATTAAACACCCAATAACCAGGTCTAATTAGTGGTTATGTATATGAATCATAGACATCAAAATTAGATAAGATCATTAAAAAAAAACTTTTTAATATTGTAATTCTAAAATTAAAAAGTTTTGATAAATAAAAAAATAACCTTGAAAAATATTTATATTTTCATTAGAGCATAATAAGAAAATTATTTTTATTATATATATGTGCACGTATACGCACATATATATAATTAAAATATAAGATATAACATAAATGGTTGGCTTAGCGGTGAAATGTGATGCTGAATTTTTTAACGAAGACGATTCTTAACGAGATGTCTCGTATTTGAATTTTTATCAAATCAAATTCTCTTGAATTAATGTCAGCTACGAAACACGAGCGAAAATTAATTTTATACTTTTAATAGTATAAATATACCTATTCGCCTTATTTTTATGTTGGATAATAAAATATCATATGGAATTTTTGAATAAAGACGATTCATAATGAGATGTTTCGTATTTGAATTTTTCTCAAGTCAAATTTTTTTGAATTAGCATTATGAAAATTAATTTTGTACCTTGATAATATAAGTACACCTATTCTCCTTATTTTTATGTTGGATGATAGAAAGAAGACTAATTGCCTATTCTATTCTTTGCTTTGGCTTGGTAATCACAATAGAAAGAAAACATAGAAAAGTAGGTTCCAAATGTTTGTTAAAAAGAAGTGAAAGGTCTTTGCAAGAAGTAATTCTAAAGGAAATTGCTTTGTTTGTGATTTGATTTTGCAGTCTTGAAATTGATAAATATTTAATTTAATTTATTAATTGGTTTTGCTTTTCCTTTACGACTCTTTCAATTTACAAACATCAAATTCAAATTTTATAAATCCCTTTTTTGAGTAAAATTTTCCTAAAATACAGCTTTTGCTGTCGGTGTAAAAGAATGTTTTTAATTAATACTACCTAAGGCCTAAGCTCTAATTAATTAAAATTAAAAAATTAATATCTTAATTTAATGAAAATATGAGACAAACAATACTATGAAAATATTTATTATTTTTTATTAGCTCAGTTCATAATTATTATACTTGTCTATTTCATTAGCTCAAATAAATTATTTTTAATTATTTTAAAATTTTAATTTCATAAAATATCATAAATAATTGTAAATCAAAATTAATTTTACAACACTATTAAGAAAATTAAAAAATATATATTATATATTAAATGAAAGATGAATTTTGAATATTACAGTATAACCAAATAATATAAAAAATTTAAATTAAATTTGGATAATATTTAAATTATATTTAATTGAAGTTAAATCCAGTACCAATAAAATATAAAAAATTTAAATGCGATTATAATTGATTAGTTGATAACACTCAAATAAATTTATAATAACATATTTATTTATAAATTTTTTAATTTAGAACATACAAATAAATATTTTCTCTTTAATTTGCAAATTTAATAATTAGTATAAAATGATATTATTTTTCATATAATAAAATATAAATTTTTCAAAATTAAAATAAGAGAGAAAATAAATAATATTAAAGAAAAATAACAAAGAAAAAAAGCTGTTACTTATTGTGAGTTTGATGTAACTGATAGAAAAAGAAACTTCATTACATGGCTCAAACGACTGCAATTGAAAAATAAAAAATTTAATTACATTATTAGAAAAATGATTTATAAATCCATTAGTAAAAGTTGATTGTTTTTTATTTTTTTTACTTTTCCCTTAAAACTTAAATAAAAATTACAAGGAAAAATTAAGAGAGGCTAGGTAGAGTTGTCCAAATTATATTTTAACTCAAGTTATTAAATAAATTAGTTAACCCTCTTTTTTTAGAGTTATTATTTGCAGGGCGGGCATATCATTACCCGCATATGTTTCCATAAAAAAAAAATATATATTTATTTCATTCATTTAATATATAAGATTAAGATACATAACGGGTGATAGATATATCCATTTATCTTTTTTTTTTATTAAATTTTTGTATTAAAATAAAAAAAAAATTAAAATCGAATTGGATATAAAATGAATATATCCTTACATTGTAACCCGTCCTGCTAATAAATAAACCGAATAAAATTCAATTCATTAAAATCATATCAAATTGAATATTCATAAGATTAGATTAAATTATTATTCCTAATTATTTTTATATCATTTTGAATTATTTAATATTAATTTAAAATAAAATTTCGACATACCATAATTTTATCATCTCAATTTCTATGCATTATAAATAATTTGGTATATAAATTTTTAAATAATATAATTATTAATTAATTATTAAAATATATGAGTCCATGTATATATAAAGTTAAAAATTATAATTGTGACCATATATGCATAAAGATAGAGAGTTATATGTCTCAACACTAATAAGTCATACATTATAAGGTCTTTTTAAAGATTTATAAATTAGATTAATATAGTTAAATGTTATTTAATTATTTGTTAATTTATTTGATTTCTTTGGATTGTAAAATGTAATTTGCTCGTAGTTCAATTTACTATTGTAATTGATTATACTATATATTTTGTACTCTATCTTCAAAAAACAAATTATATTATTAAAATAAATATAATTATTATAACAATATATTTTTAAGAATATTAAAAAATTGGAATTAATAAAATTTGACTATGATATATATACATATATTAATTTAATTGCAATTGAAATTTAATTTCAATTTCAAAACTTAAAATTATATTCAAATATTATAGAATTAAAAACTCATTAAATATATTATCAATAGATTTAAATAAATTGATAATTAAAATATAAATTGATTAATTAATTAATTTAAATGATTTGTTTGCAGAAAGTTGAGCTAAACTCTAACTAATTTGCCAAGGAATATTATTGATAATTAAGAAAATCAAGATTACTTAAGAAAAGTGTTTATATATTGAAGATTGGTTTAATTACAAGTGATTAAGCAATTTCTTTTAAATTATAATAAATTACTAAAACATATTTAAAAAATTTATTAAAAATTTTGATAGAATTTAACTTAAATTTATAAAATTAATAAATAAAAATTATTCTTTAAAAATAATAAAAATAATTTTGTAATTTATTATTTATATAAAAAATTATTTTTGAACATGCATAATGGCGAGGGTTTAATCGTCAATTAACTGTTTCACTTGAGACACTGTGTCACTGTCATTTTCTAGGTAAGAGGTGCTAGCAGACAGAGAACATTGAGCGTAATAGTCACTAACAGTTGAGGGTAAACTAGTAAAACAAACTTCCAAACCAAACCCGTGCTGCTCATTTATTGCGCATAAAAATAATTCCCAAAAAAATGACTAATTCATAATAAAATATTAAACATAATAAAATTCCATATTTACCCTTTCGAATCCAACGGCGAAGAACAAACCACCGCGAGTTTTCAACGTTTGAGATTAATCCAAGTCCTAGATTTGGACAAGAAATCGTAAGTTACTGTTTTTTGGAATCTTAAAAAAACTGCCCGAACAAATATCTGACTGCTGCCCGTAGTTACAGAGAGTCTGACACGGGCAGTCTCCGGGCAGCTCCAAACTCCAATATTAGGACTTTCTCTCTCTAGAAACACTAAATTCTCTCTCTAGATTGTCCATAAAGAGGACTACTACTTAAATGCGGAACCTTTTTTCACATAGCAAACGCGGAGAGAGCAGAGCAGAGCCAGCCACCATTTCTTTCTGTCTCAATCGGAGAAGGTGGCTGAAGACGGTGGTGCAGCCCGTCTCCGGTGACTCCGGGGGGTGAAGTGGCCAAGTGGGTTCCTGGTTTTAGAGTGAGTTAGTGTTTAAATATGGGTCAGGGACTCAGTTGTGCAGCGAGTCAGGAACATGGTGGGCTGTTCAGTGCTGTCCAGTCTGGTGATTCTGATACTGTAAAGGCTATGATTTTGAGAGACCCATCTCTGGTTCACCAAATCACTGCTTATGATCGTCAATCTGCACTTCATATTGCTGCTGCCAATGGCCGGATTGAGGTGGGGTTTTTTTGGTTTTTCTTGTTTTTTTATTGAATTTTGATTTTTTGTGGGGATTGAGTTATTGGGTTTTTGTTTTTGGTGTCTAAAGCTGAGTGCTTTTACTGGGAGTCTCTTAGTTTTGGTTGATGGGTTGTGATTTTGGTGAATGCTAATTGATTTCTTTTTGTTTTTGGATGATTTTGTAGATTTTATCCATGCTTTTGGAGCGATCTGTGGATCCAGATGTTGTAAATCGTCACAAGCAGGTAGTGTTTTTTTTTTTAATGAATGCGAAGTCTCTATTGCTTTCAATTGTTTGATCTTGTGATTCTTTGGCGTTTTCTTAACAATAATTATAATTTTGTGGATTGTGAATGGTGTAGACTCCGCTTATGCTGGCTGCAATGCATGGCAAAATCGCCTGTCTAAAAAAGCTAATTGAAGCCGGAGCAAATGTATGTCAAAATTGGAGTATTCAGTTTCTTCTTTTGTAGATGTTAGCTTTGAATATTGATTAGTGTGATCTTTGTCATTTATCAGATTTTGAAGTTTGATTCGCTTAATGAAAGAACTTGCTTGCACTATGCTGCTTACTATGGCCATTCTGATTGCCTTCAAGCTGTCCTCTCTGCTGCTCAATCTAGCCCTGTTGCTGTTTCTTGGTAACTAAATGTTATTTTCCAAAATTGATTAAATTCTCCCCCCTTGTGCTCTTTCAATTGATTTTACCTTACTGACATCTATGGAACTTCAAATCTAGGGGATATGTGCGGTTTGTCAATATTAGAGATGGTAGAGGAGCCGCACCATTGCATTTAGCGGCTCGTCAAAGACGGCCTGAATGTGTACGTATTTTGTTAGACAATGGAGCTCTTGTCTGTGCTTCAACAGGAGGATATGGGTAATGGTTACAAGGATATATTTGTTGCCTCTCCGTTGCATGAGTATTTGATTTGTCTTGTTTTATTGATATATTGCTGCTTACAGCTGCCCAGGGAGTACTCCTCTTCATTTGGCAGCCAGAGGGGGATCTCTTGATTGCATCCGTGAATTGCTAGCATGGGGTGCTGATCGTCTTCAAAGAGATGCATCTGGGTATAGCTCAGTCTTTTTCATACATGTTTACATGATTTTGGCAAGCAAATCATAAAGCAACTCTGTGGATATTGATATTCACTGGAATGAATCTTTTAACTGATCGAGTATTGTAGACATCTATTATATATACGTCTCTTAAATTAGCTAATCTGATAAAATTATTTATACCACCAAAAAAGTGAGAGTTTCTTTTTCTTAAAATTATTTATACCAACAAAAAAGTGATTGTTTCTTTTTTCTGTTTCGGTTTATTAAGAGCTGAATTGGCCATGATTTCTTCTTATTTTGTAAAAGATGGTTACTGATGCAATCATTCTTTCACAGGAGAATACCCTATTTAGTTGCTTTGAAGCATAAGCATGGAGCTTGTGCTGCCCTACTAAATCCTTCTTCAGCTGAACCTCTCGTCTGGCCATCTCCTTTAAAGTTCATCAGTGAGCTTAATCAGGAGGCTAAAGCTCTTCTTGAGCGTGCATTAATGGATGCAAACAGAGAGAGGGAGAAGAACATCTTGAAGGGAACTGCTTATTCCCTTCCATCTCCATCACATTCAGATTCAGGGGCAGATGACAGTATATCTGAGGTAAATTATGCTGCTGAGGTTTTGAACTTCAAGCTTTTTGGACTTTTGGTTTTCAAATATATATGCAATTAAGTTCATCCATTTTCAGCATCTTCTTTTAATTTTATATTATTAATAACCCTTTGGCTAAAGAAAGCTAAATAATCAATATAGGCCATTATCCATTTGACATATTCAATTCATTTTATACTATTGTCTGATGTCTATAAATTAAGTGCACAGTCAAGCCTGAGTTGAGTCTTAATTAATAACCTTACAGTCTGCTATCATTGGAACCATCGAGAAAGTTTAGCATATTACTGGAAACCATGAGACTAATATATTTGTATATGTAATGCAGGCAAGCGATACGGAGCTATGCTGCATATGCTTTGAGCAGGTTTGCACAATTGAAGTACAAGACTGTGGTCACCAAATGTGTGCACAATGCACGCTAGCCCTCTGCTGCCACAACAAACCCAACCCAACAACTGCATGCCTCAACCCCCCAGTGTGCCCATTCTGTAGAAGCACCATTGTCCGCCTAGTTGTTGCTAAAGTCAAGAATTGTGAAGATACTGATCAGGACATTGGAGATATCGGTTCACCAAAGATGAGAAAAGCCAGGAAATCTCGGAACTTCAGCAGTGAAGGAAGCAGCAGCTTCAAGGGCTTATCGGCAATGAGTTCATTTGGAAAAATGGGTGGCCGTGGTTCAGGAAGAGTCGCTGCAGAAAACGAGTGGGTCGATAAACCTTAATGATAGTTTGTAGCATTTGGCTATCAAAGATTCCAAGTAGCAATCAATCAAGGATTCGTTTACTTGAGCTCTAAAGAAGGGAAAAATTATCAGAGGAATCAATGTCGGTGCTGGACCCAGTTGGTATATAATTATAACTATATATAGATAGAGGTCCATTTGCTATGTAGAATTGGGAAATAAGCAAAAGACATGAATTGCAGGTTTGGGTTGGTAAGTTTGGTAATATGATTGCTGTGGGTCATATTGTTGTAATCTTTTGTTTACTTGAGATTGAAGGAGCATTGTTTATTATTTTTGAAGGTCTTGTTAGGTACCTGAATTGGTGAAACAAAGAAAATTCTTTTCTTCATTAAAGTATAAAATAAATCAACTTTCATTTTTTATGGCTGACTGCTTACTATTTAAAACAGACTTTTAAAAAATAAATTTCATAAGAAAGTCAAGAATGTGCTCAAATCAATTGTACAAGAATGTGCTCAAATCAATTGTGCTAAGGCAAGTCTCTAATTTCTACTACATTATGTTCTGTTATTTCATATTAATAATTAAAAATTCAGTGAAATGGGCATGGAAAATATAAATCTATATGATCCTATTAATCTTTATTAACTAGTAGCATATATGTGTGAATTAAGTCTTGATATCAAATTTCAGTAAGAATTTCATATTTATATTAGTATTAGTCAATAGGAGCTTAATATTTTTTAAGTATTATCTTGAGTTTGAGTTTAGTATTTTATTCAATGTGTAGTATTTTATTCAGTAAAATTTTGAGTTCAAATATTATAAATAAAATAAATAAATACCGGAAAGATTTACTCTCGCAAATTTAAATTTAGTTAAAATTTAATGTGATTATCGATAATTAAAAAAAAGTATACAACATTCAAGAATATTTAAACCCTATTTGATTTAACTGTTCAATAGCTGATAATTGATTGTTGATAGCTGATAGTTAGTAGCTGTTATATAATAATTGATTATTAATCAATTATTATTAACTATTAGTTGTTATTATATTTAATGACCATCAAGAATAAATATTAATATTTAATTTTTATTTAAATATTATTTTTAGAGAATAATTTAATTTTTTTAAATAAATATATATATATATATATATATATATATATATATATATATATATATATA
>CANXYC010274051.1:0-11722 GCA_948193065.1 Aleurites moluccanus | reverse complement strand
GTTAGGAAACAATAATAGAGACTATAAGATGGTTAAAATTATAAGAAACCATATTATGTATCATTATTGAGGAAACCCTAATTTGTAGAATTTGGGGATTTTGATTAGGCTTGGACAATTCAAGGAATTGATGGGGATTTTTATCTAAGCAAGTGTTGATCTGTGTAGTGGAAAGAATTGCTGAGAGGTAAGTGTCACACCCCAACTCCAGTAGTGCGACGGTCCTAGGGCAAGGGTAGGCTTAAGACCACCGTAAACTTGTAGAACACTCATATCTTGGATCTCATTTATAATACATATTCATATCAATATAGATATGATTCAATATTCATTTCTATGATTCATGTAATCATAATTCATATCTTTATATTTATCATTTCATAATCTCCTCTTGTTCCTTACTGATCAAAAGATGCATCACACATCACTAAGGAACAAGGGCAACCCAAAATGTAACAGTTTATACATCAAAATAATGTCATCCTCAATAACTAACTACAGAGCTGTAGAGTATACTCCCAATACATATTGTACCATAATACAATTCAATGAATATATATGTATATACATATCAAAATAATTACAATGGAGGCTTCTTGGAGGAATGAATTAAGAATCTCGATCTTCTATATTAGCTCCCTGACGAGCTACACTATCACCTGAAATCCACAGAAAAGGAGTGAGCCTTCAACTCAGTAAGATATGAACATTCAATATAAAAGAAATATATATATATATATATATATATATATCAATCCAAAGGAAATGTCAATTCAAAGAACATGGGTAAGAAATTATCATATGGTTAGGCTTACAATAACAGAAGTGCTCACAATCAAATAGTACTGTTAAATCATATGATAGAACTACAGAGTGCATCAGTAGCCTTGCTACCTATCACAACAGAGTGCATCGGTAGTCCTTGCAACCTTATCGCAAACATATGCTTGGCCAGGCATACGCTTAGAGCTCATGGTCCCCTTTAGGTGGAGCACTGATAAAAACCCTATCAGCTAGGTTCCCAAAGTGCACAATGGACCAATGAATTTACTCTCATTGGGAAGAGCGTTCTATTCATAAGGTCATATGGTTGCAATCTCACAAGAAACATATTGGTCACAAGACCATCAATATATAACATAAATTCAGTCAAGTTATCAAATAGGATTCATATGAACTTGATCCAAAGAAGATTGACCAAGTCATTTACATTATATATATATATACTTGTAATCACATGGATCGAATGGTCAATTTTTGGTTTGAGAATATCTTGAAAATTTCATTTGATAGATCAAAAATACAATATCATATAACATGTGAATTATATATGTGAACATTAGGAAAGCTTGAATAATTCATCTCAAAGAAACAATAAGCATATGCAATGTTCATACTTACCTCAAAGCAATTTATCCTCAATACTTGTAAAATCAATAATTCTCCTTTAATTTCTTGAATCCTCTTCTCTTATGAAAATTCCCCAAATTCTCACAATTAGGGTTTCCTCAATTAATAATACATAATAAAGTTTCTTATAATTTTAACCATCTTATAGTTTCTATTTTTGATTCCCAACATCAATTAATTCATCTCTTTAAAGAAAATATGAAATTAATTACGAATTTACTATTTATGCCACTATTCATGATAATCCATAAATTCTAATTTCTCCCACATTAATTATAATTAATAGCATTAAATACTTGCAATAGGTCCTATATACCCATAATTAACTATCCTAACTACCTGAATTTCATTAATCTAGAGAGAATGACATTTGAAGAGAAATTACCTTATTTCTCCAAAAACTGGTTTCCTTGAAAAATCTGCCTTGAAAATGAAGGTTGATGCTTTAGAATATGGTAATTTAGTGATTTAATGCATTAATTTTGAGTATTATTGCCTTAGAAAATAAATGGGACAAATTTGAGAAGGAACGAAGTAGAAAGTAGAAAAGAAGAAGAAAAATTGTGAAGGAAAAGCTACTGGGTAACTGGTTAAATAGGCTACTACCTCTCAGTCTCGCTTCGCCAGCTCGCCTTGCCAATCCACTCCGGTAATGCCACCTCGCATAAGCCACTTTGCTAAAGCCACTTCGCCAATCCCACTTCGCATATGCCACCTTGGCAATGCCTCTTCGCCAACTCGCCTCTCTTATTCCCTCTAAGCATTTGCCACCTCGGCAATACCTCTTTGCCAACTCACCTCGCCTATTCCCTCTTCGCATTTGCCACCTAGGCAATGCCTATTCACCAACTCGCCTTGCCTATTCCCTCTTCGCATATGCCACCTCGACAATGCCTTTTTGCCAATTCTCTTCTTCGCCAAATGCTGCCTCACATATCCCAGCTCGCAAAATGCCACTCCATATTGCCGGCTCGAAATGCTAGATTCTGCCGAGTTGGAACCCTTCCTTGACAACTCATACTAAACCAGTTCGAAAATGAGCTACAGACATCCAAACTCCCTTATTCTTTTTGTCACTTAAAATATACATTCAGGGGTCCAACATATCCAAAATTCAAATTAAAAGGATATCTACACAATCTATGGTGATTTTTTAAATTTCACCCTAACTTTACTGCCCCAACATCATCTAAACAGGTCTGATAAATTTCATTCTCAACTGAGATATACTTATCCAATTCTCCTAAAATTTTACAACCAACAACATAACACATAAAGGAACATTTATCATGTTTACACTTTTGGCTCATTCATCCTCAATCATTTACAGAAAAATTAAACATTCTCAGATTCCAGCAGAAAATAATGAACCAGATAAGTCCTAGTCAAGGAGGCATATCTCCTCACACACACAAAATTTGACAAAACACTTTTATATAAATAAATATGAGATATAAATATACAACTTTTATGTTTTATACTTTTCCAAATTATTCCTTTAAAGTCATAAAACCAGCCCCACAATCTCCTCCCTGCATACAAAATTCTGGATTCCTCAAAATATTTTAACAAACATACAATTAATAAAATAAAAAAGATGGCAGGTATTACACATTAGGCATGTAATTTGATGCATAAAAGATTCACTTTACACTTCAAATTGGCTTAAAAAATTGATTTTTCACCTAAAACTTTAAAGGAGACAAAAGTCACAAATTTGTGAATCTTGATTTTCTACAGCAAACCAACCACAAATATTTCATCCATTAGCCTCCAATTAACAAAATCTAAGCTTAATTAATATAAAATAACTCAAAATCAAATAGCTAGTTCATACAACTTAGGTTAGGGTTTGAAAAATTGGGGAAAAATACCAAATGCATCAATTGATGCAATCAAACATAAAACCCATTCTATTTGAAATCTATAACATCTAAATCAAACATAAAATCAAACAAATTAACTCATTACCTCAATTTGGTGGTTGGGATGAAATATTTAATGTGTTGGTTCTTGAAATTCTTTGATTTTCCAAGCAAATTAAGGTTGGAAATCAAGGAATCAAAGGTTGGATTTAAGTTTTCTTTGATTTACCTTAAGAAATTTGAAAGAAATTGGTGGGAGAATGGAGTGAGGTTCGGCCAAGGGAGAAAGAGAAGAAGAAAATATAGAAAATTGTTTAAGTGTTGCTTATATACTAAGTCAAAAATGGAAAATTATATTTAAGTCCTTAAACTTTCCATAAATCATAGTTTTGCCAAATTTCCTTCTGTAATTTATTTTGACAATTCTGTTGGGATTTAGATTTCAAAGTGGGATTTAAATAGCTTATTTTTATTTATATTTTATTATAAAAATAGTTTCAAAACTATTTTGAAACTCAGACAGTCAATTTTTTACTATAGCCCAAAGTTCCTTTTATTTATGATTTTTCCATTACTTACTTTTTCAGTGTTCCTAAATATTTTTCACCCTTTTCTTTTTACTATAATTACACATATATTTATGTGGTTCTTTACCCCCTAGTCTAAATCAGAAATTCATCTGTTGACCCGACTGCTATTTTTTCGGCAGTGTTATTGACACCGACGTTTTCTAGGACAGTATCTCATTTGCGTTCTAACTGTATCTCTAAAATTATTTTTAGTCATTTCAATAATCCCAAACTAAAAACTGAGAATAATATAGTTCAATTAAGGTAGGCTTTTCTAGGGTATTACATCTTGGTTGCTAAGGGACTTTCAATTGGTACCAGAGATTTGTATCCATCATTTAAAAGATTTAACCATATTGGATCAAAGATCATAAACGACAAACCAAGCTACCGATATCGTTGAAGGCGGTTCCATCATGAGACAACCATACTTCAATGGCACCGACTATCCCTATTGAAAAAATAGGATGAAAATTTACATGGATAGCAATGACATTGATCTTTAGGATGTTGTAGAGGTGGGTTATACGGTTCCTACAAAAATCATTGATGATATTAAAATTGTCAAGCTAAAGATTGAATGGATGGTCGAGGAAAAGAAAGCCAATGGGAGAAATCACAAAGTAATGAATACTCTCTATTGTGCTCTTAGTAGAGAGGAGTATGGAAAAATCTCCCCTTTCATATCTACAAAGCAAATTTGGGATACTTTAGAGACTACTTATGAAGGGACTAATCAAGTAAAGGGTAAAAAGATTCAAATTCTTACTCATAAATATGAGCTCTTCCAAATGCTACTAAATGAGAAGGTATTTGAAATGTATGATCGCCTATTAGTGATTGTCAATCAAATGAGGAAGCTGGGAAGAACTATTCCAAAGAAGACCTAAATTGTAAAATATTGAGAGTTCACTCCAAGAAAGATTGGGAAACAAGAGTTACTTTAATTGAGGAAGCCAATGATTTGAGCACTTTCCCAACCGAAAATTTGTTGGGAAAACTTCTCACTCATCTCAACATAAATTGGAAGAGAAGAACAAATGGATAACTCTTATTGCATCAAAGGAGGCTTCTTCAAATGAAAGTGATGAAGATTAAGATGATGAAGATATGGCTTTGCTCACTAAGAGAACAATAAATCTTATTCTTAGAAAAAAGAAGAATAAGAAGCCATTTGAAAGATATGAGAAGCAAGAAAAATCCAAGAACAATTAAGTGAAATACTTTGAATGTGTCAAATTTGGTTACATTAAAGCGGAATGTCCAAGGTTGAAAAACAAGAGAAGCTTCAAAAAGAAGGTATTGACGACCACTTGGGATGATTCAAGTGACTCTAATGAAGAGAAGGAAGCAAACAAAGATGAAATAGCCAACCTTTGCTTCATGGCAATTGAAGAGGATATAACTTTAAGTGAGGTAAGTAATTTCATTTTTAATTCTTACAATGATGCCATGCAAATTGTGGAATCATTACTTTCAAAATATCATAAGTTGCAAAACAAGTATGATAAATTGAAAGAAATGTCCAAAAAGATCTTAGATGCATGTGATGCTTATAAACTTGAAATTAATGAACTAAATGCATCTAATGTAGAATTGAAAAAGACCATTGACCTTAGGGTTCAACAATGCAATGAGCTAAAGAATGAAAATACCTTATTGAAAAATAAGTTGAATTATCATGATGTTTGCATGGCCAAGCTTTGTAAAGGAAAAGAAAAATTGGATAGGATACATGAGTCCTAAAGTTATCCTATTATTAAGTATGGACTTAGTTATAATGGAGGGAATGCCCCATCTACATCTAAGACTACATTTGTCAAGGCATCAAATTCACATGCTCACATGACTTATATGCCTCCAACTAAAAATGCTAGGCCTAAGACCAAAATGCATAACATGTCATGCATGATTCATATTTGAGAAGACTAATGAATGTTTATTCTAGACCAAAATCTAATTTTTGTTATTGGTCTCAATATCATTCCAATCCACTGGAGATAATGGCAAAGGTAAAATCATCGAAATTAGACAAATTGATAAGACCGATAAACCTTCTTTTGAATATGTATTGTTGGTTGATGGCCTTAAGCATAATTTAATTAGTGTTAGTCAATTATATGACATGAGAAATAATTTTTTTTTTACTTCTAAGAAATGCTATGTGAAGCGTTTTGAAGGATAAAAATTTTTTGTTTGTCAGTTATAGAATTTATAATGTTTATATGATTTACTTTAGTAGCATGCATAATGAAAATGTTGATTGTATGGTTTCAATTTTTGATGATGCATGGTTGTGGCATAGGAGACTTGGTCATATTGGCATGGATCACATTGATAACCTTAAATCTAATGAGCTTGTAATTGGTCTCCCCAAAGTCAAGTTTCATAAAGGTAAAATTTGTGATGCATGTCAAATGGGCAAGCAAGTCAAAATTTCTTTAAAAACAAAAAAAATATTGTTTCTTCTACTAGACCTCTAGAACTTTTGCATATGGACTTGTTTGGCCCTAGTAAGATATTTAGTTTTGGAGGTAAATAATATGCATTTGTAATTATTAATGATTACTCTAGATTTACTTGGGTATTATTCCTTGCTCATAAGGATAAAAGTTTTAATGAATTTAAATCTTTTGCCTAAAGAGTTCAAAATGAAATTGTTTTTTTATATAACATCTTTGAGAAGTGATTTTGGAAAAGAATTTTTTAACCATGATTTTAAAACCTTTTTTGATGAAATAGGTATTTTTCATAACTTTTCTAGACCAAGAACTCCCAACAAAATAGAGTTGTGGAAAGGAAAACTAGAATACTTATTGATATGGCTAGAACTATGCTCAATGAGTACTCATTTCCTAAGTACTTTTGGACCAAAGCCATCAATAGTGCTTGTTACATTTCAAATAGACTTTTATAAGAGCAATTTTAAACAAAACTTCTTATAAGCTATGGAATGGAAGAAAACCAAGAATTTCATATCTTAGAGTATTTGGATGCAAATACTTCATATTAAACACCATGGATAACCTTAGGAAATTTGACTCCAAATGGATGTAGGTGTTAATTCAACTACTAGTAAAGTCTATAGAGTTTTTAACAAAAGAACTTTGGTTGTTGAAGAGTCCATGTATGTAATATTTGACGAGTCTTGTCCATTTGATGTGCATAGATTTGAACATGTTGAGAATGATGACATATTTGATTATGTGCATGATACATCTCTTCATTTAGAGCCTCTTATTGAATCATCTATAAAGGACCTTAATGACCTAGGAGATCCTTCTAAGGCCATAGAAAATCCTACTATTGATGTTGAACTTCCAAAGGATTGGAAACTAAAAAAGGACCATCAAAAAGACCTTATAATTGGTAAACCCTCCAAGGGTGTTGCCATAAGATCCTCTATCAAAGAAATTATGGACAACCTAGCCTTCCTAACTAAGATTGAACCTAGTAATATTGATGAGGCCTTAGAAGATGAATGTTCGGTTGAGGCTATATAAGAGTAATTAAACTAATTTGAGATGAACAAGGTTTGGACCTTAGTTCCTAAACCGCAAGACCATCCCATCATAGGTACCAAATGGGTGTATAGAAACAAACTCTATGAGGTTGGTGTGATAACTAGGAACAAGGCTAGATTGGTGAAAAAATGTTATAATCAATAGGAATGAATATATTATGATGAGACCCTTGCACTGGTGGCTAGACTTGAGGCTATTAGGATGTTACTTGTATTTACATGCCACATGAATTTTAAATTATATCAAATGGATGTCAAAAGTACTTTTTTAAATGATTTTATGAAGGAGGAAGTTTATATTGAACAACCTCTTAGTTTTGAATAATTTAATTTCTTAAATCATGTTTACAAACTTCAAAAAGCTCTTTATAGTCTTAAACAAGTTCCTAGAGCTTGGTATGATAGACTTAGCACGTTTTTAATCAACAATGGTTTTTCAAAAGGAAAAATTGATACAATTCTTTTTATTAAAAAGGACAAGTATAACATGTTGATTATGAAAATATATATTGATGATATAATATTTGGTGCTACTAATGAGGTTTTATGCAAGGAATTCTCTCCATGCATGCAAAGTGAATTTGAAATAAGCATGATGGGAGAATTGAGGTACTTCATTGGATACAAATCAAACAATATGAGGAGGGTATCTTCATCCACCAATCAAAATAAACAAAGGAACTTCTTAAAAGGTTTAAAATGGATGAAGAAAAAGCAAGTAGAACTCCAATTAGCTCCATCATCAAGCTTGAAAAAGATCAATTTGGAAAGCCTATTGAGGAGAAGAAATACAGAGGTATGATTGGTGGTTTGCTTTATTTAACCGCTAATAGACCGAAAATTGTGTTTACCGTATGTTTATGTGCACGTTTTCAATAATGTCCTAAAGAGTCTCACTTGCGTGCGGTCAAAAGAATTTTAAATTATTTAATTGGCACACAACATCTAGGTCTTTGTATCTAAAGAACATGCATTTTAGTTTAATTGGCTATTCTGATGTAGATTTTACCGATAGTTACATGGATAGGAAGAGTACCTCCGGTACTTTCAAATTCTTAGGAAATTTTCTTGTTTCTTTGTTTAGCAAGAAGCAAAATTCAGTGTCTTTGTCCACCGTAGAAGCCAAATATGTGGCAGCCGCTTGTTGTTATGCACAAGTTTTGTGGATGAAACAACAAATTAATGACTTAGAAGTGCCTTTGGACAAGATTCCTATTAAGAGTGCTATCAATTTATCTAAGAATCCTGTTCAATAATCCAGCATCGAACATATAGACATTAGACATTATTTTGTTAGAGATAATATGTTGAGTCATAATGTTGCTCTTGAATTTATTGCTTCAAATGATCAGCTTGCATATATCTTTACAAAGCCCTCAAATGAGGAGCATTAAATTTTATTAAACATGAATTAGGGATGTTAGATGGAAATGAAGTTGAGAAATTGAAATAATATGTGTTTGATTAATCTTGCTATGCTTATTTGATTTGCATTGTTTTATTTGTAGCACCCGCTACAGCTCGTGTAGTGCATGTTACTCTAGGTTTTTGGTGCACCTTGTTATATGTTCCAAAGTAACGGCCGCTACTCATGTTGTAGCCCTCACGAATCTGGGAAAATTTCACTCCTTTCATTCTTCCCAGAATCCCGGCCGCTATAATAGTGGTAAAGGTCGCGACATTGTTACCTATGTTTCTGTATTTCTTAGTAGCAACTGCTACTCATAAGTTACACGCTACTTAATTTAGTAGCAGCTGCGACTTATTCATAACGGCCATTACTGAGTCATTTTAAAACAAAATTTATCGCACCTTTTCTGTTACTTTTTCAAACCTAAACTCTCATTTTCCATTTTTCTATCAACTTTTTCACCTCTTCTTATGCAAAACCATAATTCAAGCCTTTCAAACCCTCTTTCTCTCCTTTTCACTCGATTTTTAATCATATGGGTCCTAATAGAACCAAAACACTTGTTGGCAGAATAGGGTATGCTGCCAAACAAGCTAGAACTATAAAATCTATAACATCTGATTCCTCAGTCTCTCTCCTATGACAGTGAGTCTCAATCACCTCTTCGTCCTACTAGAACTCAGAAAGGAAAGGAAAAGGTTGCTAAAACTTTGCAACCTAGGGCTCAAGAGCTATTTTAACCATCAGACCAAGATATTTTGCTCCGTTCTCTGACACCTGAAGAGAAGAAGAAATTTGAAGTTCTTATGACAAATCACTCGATTTTTCCCTCAAGGTATGTGGACTGGGGTGCCTTAGGTAGTCCAGGTTTAGCTGACCTAGTTAGGGCAAAATTGACTGTGGTGAAATGGATAACTATGGCCAGCATCACTTATCCCTGTTATCCCTTGCTTGTCCTTGAATTCTTTTCTACCCTTAAGGTGAATACCATTGCTAGGAAAACTTATGGGATTATGACATTTAAACTGTTAGGACAACCCTATACCTTAAGACGAGACAGATTGTGCCAAATATTTGGGTTCTCTAATCAAAGGTTGGATAATTACCTTGAATATTTTAATGAATATGTCTTTAATGAGAAATTACAGTCTTGAAGTTGATTTTAACCTTAGAACATCAAAATCCGCTAGCATTAGGAGCCTTGCTCTTAAAATAATCCATAGGATCATGATCTACACCATAAATGCTAGAGGTACTAGTTATAGTGTCATGCTTAAGTTTGATTTGTTTTATTGATGGTGTATTGAGAAAAATCACAGGCTAGCTTCTAACCGTTGGCTTGCAGATCAT
Source organism: Aleurites moluccanus (assembly GCA_948193065.1). Lineage (NCBI taxonomy): Eukaryota > Viridiplantae > Streptophyta > Magnoliopsida > Malpighiales > Euphorbiaceae > Aleurites > Aleurites moluccanus. Next base: position 1,594 of record CANXYC010274051.1, on the reverse strand, counting down.
TTTGATTTGTTATCAAAATGGAATTCCGATGATATTGTGATAGGCCATCCAATGACCAAGATTGTTGTGGAGTTGACATGTTCTAACCCTAATCCCAAATTTCATTTTAATCCTGACGCCATTGCTTTTCAACCCTCAGTTCATCAGCATAATGACCAAAAATTTCCCGACATGCTTTACCCTTTCCAAAATGTCAATTATGGTTAAAAATAGGGAAGGAAACTTTATCTTGAGGGAAGAACCAGTGGTTAGGGATGGGAACATTGGACAGGAACAACATGATGTACCTCCACCTCCTCCTGCAGCTCCAGCACCTCCAGTAGCTTCAGCTTCTTTAGCACCTCTTCCAGTAGACTTCATTGCATTAGCCACTCTAATCACAGGTCGTGTTGTTGCACATGAGTGCAATGTACTTACCAAGATACAAAATCTGGATGATCACATGTCGATGCTTGTTACTTTCAAGCCTCTTTCAAAGGAGCAATGAATCAACTCCGGAGGCAATAACATGAGATGACAAGAACCTTTAATGAGATTGAGGTGGCTCCTTCCACTCCATCAGATTCCATTGACATAGCCTCGAGTCCAAACATAGATGTTGATGTCGAGAAGGACAAAGCTCCCATGGAGACCTTTGCTGATATTGCTGCTATCGGGGTTGCTATAGCTACTGCATATGAAGATGAGTCTGCCAAGGATGATCCTTTAGCTCTTGATTCTTACTTTTTAGGTTTCTCTTTGTTCTCATCTGTTTCTTGTATTTTGTGACCATTTTTGGGTCCGCTTTGGATATTTGTTAGTTTTTGGTTATATTTTTTGAATATTGGTATATTTTAGTTATATTTCGGATATTTATGGAATTTTGAGGTCTTTTTTATATTTTGGCCTCATTTGCACATTGTTACACCCTAACTCCAATGGTGCGACGGTCTTAGGGCAAGGGTAGGCTTAAGGCCACCATAAACCCGTAGAACTCACAAATCATGAATCTCATACAAATTATATCATTTACAGTATCTTATTATCATACCATGATCATGGCCATACATATAAGTAAATATTAATCATATCTTTCTATTATCATTTCATATCTTTCTCTTGTTCCTTAATGATCAAAAGAGGCATCTCACATCACTGAGGAACAAGAGTACCCAAAAAGGTAACAATCATACATCAAAATATACTAATATCCTTGAATGACTAACTACGGAGCTCTAGAGTATACTCCCATTACACATTGTGTCATAATACCATTAATAATTATACAAAATATCTCAAAAGAATTATTACAATGAAGCTTCTTGGAATGAACAAATCAAGAAGCCCGATCCTCCCTATTAGCTCCCTTATGAGCTATGCTATCACCTGAAATTCACAGAAGAGGAGTGAGCCTTCAACTCAGTAAGATATGAACATTATACAATAAGAAGTGAATATCGAATCATCGTCGTGAACAAATAATTATACATATAGGTATGAAAGAAATCATAAGCTTTTCTTGAAGGAAACATGGTTCTCACAATAATTTTGGCTATATCAAATCATGTCATAAATCAAATCATGGTTCATATTTAGAACATAGAATGCCCACAAA
>CANXYC010274049.1:0-27955 GCA_948193065.1 Aleurites moluccanus | reverse complement strand
AGCCTGATGATATTTACAATATTCACTCATATTCCAACTTTTGGACAAAGGATTTGGGGGTGCCCTAGGCTCTAAAGTCTTCACCAAGTTTGCCTCTAATGCCTTCTTGTATACCATGACTAATGGCATACCCATATCAGTAAAAGACCTCTTTTCGAGTCTCATAGGAGGATGGTTGGACATGGCAGCAACTTCCCTGCCTTTCTGATTGGCGGAAGTGTTGTGGGTATAGTGGTTGTTCTTCCTATACCTTGAACCAGATGAATCTTCCTTGATTTTCTCGTTCCAGATCAAATCCTCTATCTTTGATGCTATGGCAATAAGGGCTTTAAAGTCTGGCAGATACTAGATTTGGAGATGAGTCTGGTAACTTGGAAGGAGATTCTTGATGATTATATCAATTTGCTCCTGCTCAGTGGGCCTGTTCATCATTTGGGTTGCTTTAGCCCTCCATCTAGTGAGAAAAATGGAGAAGGACTCCCTTTGTTGTTGTTTGGTGGTCTCCAAGTCTCTCCTGGTGATGTCCACCTCAATGTTATAATGATATTGCTTGACGAAAGCATTGCAAATATCATCCCATGTTTTCTTGAAATTGGAGTCTAAGTCAACAAACCATCTCATCGCCGCACCTGTGAGCGACTATTGGAATAATTGAGCAAGGAGCTCATTATCCACCCCCAATGGGTTCATAGCCCCCACATACATTTTCAAATGAGTCTTGGGGTAGGTAGTGCCATCAAACTTTTCCTTGCTAAGCATTTTGAACTTTGGAGGGACCATAGCATTTGGGAACAGAGTAAGTGAATCCACATCGATCAGATCCTCATGCTTTTTAATATTTTTCAAAAGTCTTTCCTTAGCTTCAAATTTGTCCATCAATTTCTTAGTTTCTGTCGAGTTGGAATTCTCTCCTCTCTAAAAAAGATTCGAGGAGGAGGATAGCATAGTGCAACCGGTCAAATTGATAGTCTGGGATGGAATGCTAGTATCAGGAGCTTTTCCGTTATTCGTTAGATCAATAATAGGGTTTGGTGGAAAGGGTGAAGATGCATTAGGGGCATCAACCTGGGGGGCACTTGTTCTTTGGCCCATCATGGTTTTCACCTCACTAAGGATAGATTGGAGTTGCGTATCAAGGGCATGGCTTAAGGCAACCTGGAAGTTATCCTCTTGCTTTTTGAGTAAGTTAGCTAACATTGTTTCTATGGCCTCCATACCGAGTGTTGTGCCTTCTATTTGTACCTTTCAAAAGAAACATTCAAAATTAGGTCATGGTGGTCCAAACAAAACCTAAACAAGGATGGGAGAGTAGGGTTTGAAGGTTTTGTGGGTGGTCTAGTGGGTTCAAAGTTTTTTTTTGGGCTTTGGGTTTGACCATTGACTCATTGGTTCTTAGTCCACAAATGCATGAATGCATGGTCAATAATGGATGTATGTATGCATGAAGAAAATAAATTTCATGATGACAATTTACCATTATTATGGTTCATAGGCCCTAAGGTCCAAGGTCTAATGTTCATTAAATGAAAGCTAGGTGGTTTGGTTTAAGGGTACCCGTCACACTAGAGTAATGATATACCTAACCGCATGTGAAACAATGAGTTTCGTGTGGGTCCAATAGTATGACTGCTTGTTACACCTGAAAAAGGATTTGAAGATTCGTCGTGGAGTAGATGCTTTTTCTATCTCCCAACATACTCAAAGAGAGTTGTCGGATCGATGCTACTCGCTATCCAAAGTTTGAATTTCTTAACTAGTGATGTAGTGATGCATGAAAATCACGGTTAAACTAAAAGCCAAGTAAAAAGTCATTTTTGAAAACATTTGCAAACAATTGGTAGTTTGTCCCCAGTGGAGTCACCTGCTGTGAGGCCTCGCCCGAGCACCGCGTCTGGTCCACTTTAAAAATTGGGAGATCGGAATGCTCATTTGGGGCAATTTCCCACGGAAGAGACGAACTTAGTGCCTTTTATTTCAAAATAATTTTGATTTTGAAGTTGCCATCTTAAGTTATTTTTGTTGAGAAAATTTAAGGTAAAAACCCATTTTGACTCCAATTTTATCCCAAAGGAAAAAATGCACTAGTCTTTGAAACCAAAGAGGATTCGGGGACTAGGTTTTCGGTTGAACTTGGCTTTTAATTTTAATCTTGATTTAAAATGAATTTCATGAGCAATTAAAGAATGGCATATAAGATGCATGAGCAAGTAAATAAATAGATGAACAATTGAAATATAAGTAATCAAGTAAAACAATCAAAGAAAGCAATAAAAGTAAATTATTACACCTCAAAATCTCAAAATAGGGAATATCAACTCTAACCCTTATGGATTCTAGGTTGATCACACATTCCCCAAAGAATACATTCAACAAATAAAATAAAGCAAATAATCAAAGAAAAAGAGATGGTTTTTGTCTTTTTTGGATTTGAAGCTTTTATATAGCTTGCCTATGTATCCCATCGCATGGGAATCAAAACCCACACAGTTCTTCCTTCTCGCGAAGAAGGGTTGATTTTATACCCAATTTATCATGTTTTGATTCTTTATTTTGATGCTCTACCAAATTAAAGAAGATGAGTTAGGAAACGATACCTTTGCCTTAGCTTTTAGGGATGTTGGCGGACGGAGTGCTCTTCCGAACCGGAGTTCCAACTTGGATCGGATGAAGCCCAAGGAAATGGGTCGAAATGCCTTTTTAGCTCTTAAAAAAAACAAGCCGATAGAGGGGCCTTGCTAAGAAAAAATATAACTTTGAGGCTTAACACACCCCTAGTAGCAACTCTTTAAATTCAAAGAGAACTAAAAAGAAGAAAATATGACTTGGAGGAGAAAAAGATGAAATCAAATAGTGAACATTTAAGCTAAATTATTTCTTGTCTTCTTTTCCTTGTCTTTTGTGACTTCTTGTGTGTTTTTGGAAGGTGAGGGGAGGCTTCCAATTTATAATAGGAGCTTGGGGGGTCGAATCCTATCATTTTTCAATGTGGGATTTATAAGAAAACGAGTCCAGAATGTAGTTACCAAAGGCAAGAGGTACTGTTGCCTCCCGGGCGCCGCCGCCAAGGGGCTTTGCGGCACAGGGTCTAAAGGAGGGCGGCAGCAGTGGCAAAGAGCTATGTTGCCGCCCTTGGGCATAGCAAATGCTTCCCAGAGTGCCGCCACCCCTATGGTGGTAATGCCATACCTGGAGGGCTGCACCTGTGCCCATACTTCATTCTGAGGCCGTTCTGAGTCTGTCCGAGGGTAGATTTGGTTCTGGGGAGTGCCGTTCGGGTTGGCACGAATCCGAGGATGTAAAAAATGAGTTTTCACAATAGTTGAGATGGTTGGGCTTTTATTGAATGGTAAGGCATGAACCTGGTTTTCTAAGAGGATGGAGCCCACGCTTTATGGTGAGCACCCACCTACATGGATTGAGTTTCGACAGGGGCTTATTGATGAGTTTATTACTGAGGGTGCTGAAGACCCATAATCTGGTCCAATTTGAGTAGTTAGAGCAAGGTCATAGATATGTTGAGGAGTACGCAGAGGAGTTTATTAGGTTGAGTAGGTATGCTACTCATATTGTTCCTACAGAGGCTGATATGATCAGTAGGTTTCGGAGGGGTCTTCATGTTGCACTACATAATGCATTATTGGCTACAGAGTTTACTTCTCTGACGACAGTGATTGATAAGGCTATATAGATAAAAGAGAAGTATAAGATAGAGAGGGCTAAGAGGGACTAGAAGAGGAAAGGGGGTCTAGAATCTCAGGTTATGAGAGGGAGAGCAGCTCCCAGCCGAGGCAAGCAGAGCTAGTGCCACGGTTTGATCAGACATCTATAACTAATAGTCAGATAAGGAACATTCAGACTAGGTGACGGCCAGTGGTTTAGTCAGCACCTACCTATTCTCAGGGTTCTTCGAGACCAGCTGCACAGACACCCAATATTCCTAGTTGTGGGTTTTGTGGTCATAGACATGGAGGGGAGTGTTGGAGACAGATGGGTGCTTGTTTGAGATATGGCCAGCAGGGCCATTATACTAACAGATGTACATTGAGGGCTGAATAATAGTAATCTGTTATGGTCTCTCAGCCGATAGTACAAAGGAGTCAAAAAATGGGTAGAGAGGTTTCAGGCAAAGGCATAGGCAGAGGAGGATATGCTCCCAGTAGTAGTTAGGCTCCAACTAGTAGAGGTTAGGGCAGAGTGTTTGCAGTCAACACTTAGGAGGCCCAGGTATCAGATAATGTGGTCACAGGTACTATTCTGATTCATAATGAGATTGGATATGCTTTATTTGATTCGGGTGCTACTCATTCGTTTGTGTCACCACATTTTGCACGTAAATTGAATAAGGAAAGAAGATTGTTAGATGTGCATTTGATGATTGCTACTCCTATAGGTGATAGTGTTGATGTGGATTATTACTATCCTGATTGTGTGATTGAAATTGATGATAACATCTTGCATGCTGATTTGATTGAGTTGCCTGTATTAGAATTAGATGTTATTCTGGGTATGGATTGGCTTATGAGGCACCGAGCAGCTATTGATTGTTATCGGAAGAGGGTTAGGTTTCAGCCTGAGGGGCAGCCAGAGTTTGAGTTTCAGGGTGATATTCAGGAGTTTCGGGTTAATCTGGTTTCTTCTATCCAGGCTAGGAGGATGATTGGGAAAGGTAGTTCAGCCTATTTGGCTCATGTGATAGATGTGCAGAAGTCTTTTGTATAGCTTCATGAGATATTGGTAGTTCAGGATTTTCCTGATGTGTTTCCCGAGGAGTTGCTGGGATTGCCACCAATAGGGAGATTCAGTTTGAGATTGAGGTGCATGCAGGCATTGACCCTATATTTATTCATCCATACATCATGGCTCCAGCTGAACTGATGGAATTGAAGGTGCAATTACAGGAGTTATTGGATAGAGGGTTCATTAGACCGAGTAGTTCTCTTTGGGGTGCACCAGTACTGTTTATAAGGAAGAAAGATTGCTCTTTGAGGATATGTATAGACTATAGGCAGCTGAATAAGGTGACAGTGAAGAACAAGTATCCATTGCCTCGGATTGATGACTTGTTTGATCAGCTGCAGGGTGCCAACCATTTTTCGAAGATTGATCTGAGGTCTGGGTATCACTAGTTGAAGATTAAGAAGGGTGATGTATTTAAGACTGCTTTTAGGACCCGATATGAGCATCATGAGTTCTTGGTGTTGCCATTCGGGTTGACCAATGCACCGGCTGCTTTTATGGATTTGATGAACAGGGTGTTTAGATCATTTTTGGATAAGTTTGTCATTGTATTCATTGATGACATACTTACCTATTCTAAGAGTGAGGAGGAGCATGTGGAGCATCTGAGGATGGTGTTGCAGACACTTCAGGAGCATCGGTTGTATGCTAAGTTATCTAAATGCCAGTTCTGGCTAATCGAAGTGTGTTTCCTTGGGCATGTGATATGCAAGGATGGTATCAAGGTGGATCCTCAGAAGATTAAAGCGGTAGCTAATTGGCCTCAGCCTACCAGTGTTTCAAAGGTTTGCAGTTTTCTAGGTATGGCTGGGTATTACAGGAGGTTTGTTAAGGATTTCTCTCGGATTACAGCTCCATTGACTAGACTGATGCAGAAACAGGAGCGTTATATATGGACTGATGAGTGTGATCACAGCTTTTAAACTTTGAAGTATTACCTCACCAGTTCTCCAGTGTTGGCATTTCCAGGAGAGGGGGAGAAATTCACGGTGTATTGTGATGCTTCTCTGATTAGATTGGGGTGTGTGCTGATGCAGATTGGTAGGGTAATTGCTTATGCTTCTAGTCAGTTAAAGAAGCATGAAGCAAATTATCCGACACATGATTTAGAGATGGCAACTGTTATATTTGCATTGAAGATTTGGAGACAGTACTTGTATGGATCGAAATGTGAGATATATACTGATCATAAGAGTTTACAGTATATATTTCGGCAGAAGGACCTTATTCTTCGACAGCGCAGATGGGTGGAGCTACTAAAGGATTATGACTATGAGATCCTTTATCACCCCAGTAAGGCTAATGCAGTGGTTGATGCTCTGAGCAGGAAATCCATGGATCTGAGAGATGTATATTGGTGGCCTGGTATGAAGAGAGATGTGGCTCAGTTTGTGTTTAAATGCTTAGCCTGTCAACAGGTTAAGTTTGAGCATTAGAAGCCATCGGGGTTGCTTTAGGAGATTGAGTTGCCAGAGTGGAAATGGGAGCAGGTTACTATGGATTTTGTAGTGGGTCTATCGAGGACTACCTAGGATTATGACTCCATATGGTTGATTGTAGACTGTTTGACGAAGTCTGCTCATTTTCTGGAAGTTAAGACTAGCTACATGGTAGCTCAGTATGCACAATTGTATATGGATAAGATTGTACGACTTTATGGAGTTCCTTTGATGATCATTTCAGATAGAGGTACACAGTTCACTTCTCGATTTTGGCAGAAGTTCCAGGAGGATGTGGGTACCTAGTTACGATTTAGTAGTACTTTTCATCCACATACTGATGGGCAGTCAGAGCGGATAATCCAGACTTTGGAGGATATGCTTAGATTATGTGTTCTGGATTTCAAAGGTAATTGGGATTATTATCTGCCATTGATTGAGTTCTCCTATAATAATAGTTTCCACTCTTCTATTGGCATGGCTCTATTTGAAGCACTATATGGTAGAAAATGTAGATCTCTAGTGTGTTGGGTGGAGCCAGGGGAGAAGCAGCTTGAGGGGCCAGAGTTGATTAGAGAGACTATGGAAAAGGTACATATGATCAAAGATTGAATGAAGATTGCCTTCAGTAGGCAGAAGAGTTATGCTAATCCGAAGAGGAAGGATGTACATTTTGCAGTTGGTGATCATGTCTTCCTTAAGGTCTCATCGATGAGGGGTATTATGAGATTTGGGAAAAAGGGAAAGTTATCACCAACGTTTATAGGCCCGTTTGAGATTCTGGAGAGGATAGATAATGTGGCCTATAGATTGGCTCTTCCACCTAGCATGAGCCACGTATATCCATTTTTCCATATCTCGATGCTGCGGAAGTATGTATCTGATCCATCTCACATATTGGAGGTATAAGATGTGGATCTCAGTGAGGACTTGTCGTATGAGGAGCTTCCAGTGGAGATTGTTGATCGATAGGTCAGACAGCTACGAAATAAGGAGATTTCGATGGTTAAAGTGATTTGGAGGAACCAATCCATGGAAGAGTGCACTTAGGAGAGTGAGCAGGAGATGAGGAGCAAATATCCATTCCTGTTCCAGCAGTGAGGTATGTATCTATTTAAATTCGAGGACAAATTTAATTATAGGGGGTAGAATGTAATACCCCAAAAATTTCTAACTCATATGCATGATTTAGTTCTCAGTATGTGGTTCAAAAGTCTTGAAATGATGGGAAATAATTTTAGAGAACAATTAGAAAGCGAACTAGTTACTTTTTCGGAAAGCGATGGTGTCGGGAATACTGTCGAGAAATTATCAGTCAGGTCAACAGAAGAATTTCTAAATTGGACCAGGGGATAAAAGATCACCATAATGCATGTGTAATTTTTTTAAAAAAGAAAGAAGTGAAAAACATTTAGGAACACTGAAAAAGTAACCAATGACAAAATTGTAAATAAATGAAACTTTAAGGTGAATAGTGAAAATTGGTCAGTCGAAATTACAGAATGACTCTGAAACTATTTTTATAAATAAGTATAAATTAAAATAAGCTTATTAACTCCCCACTTTGAATTCCAAATTCTGGCAGAATTGACAAAATAAATTACAAAAGAAGTTGGGGTCAAAACCTAAATACTCAGAAACTTAAGGACCAAAATGTAATTTGCCATATGATTTTAATATATATACCAACACTTAGTCAAAATTTTCACTTTCTTCTTTATTCTCTTCAAGTGGCCGAAACCTAAACTCTTCCTCCATTCCATCCATTTCTTCATCTTCCAACAAATTTTCTTAAAGGAATTTGATACAAAACTTAAGTACAAGCCTAGGTTAACCATTCTCCACCATCAATTTGATTGAAAAAGCTAAAGGAAACTAAGGAGAATTGAAGGGAAGGATTCAGGTGGGACACTTCATCAAGGTAAGGATGTGATTTTCTTAGTTTAATAGTTCATTTGGATGATTTAGATGATGAATTAGATGAGTTTTGTGGTTAATTGCATCAATTGATGCATTTGTTGGAGTTTCCCTCATTTCAAACCCTAGGTTGAAGTTGTATGAATTAAACCTTTGATTTTGTATTAGTTTATGTCAATTGATGTTAGAATATAGCAATTAGTGGTTAATAGACAACTAATTAGTGATTAATTTGATGTAGAACATAAGTTGTGACAAAGTTGTGCTATTTGGCTCCATTGGTGAATTGTGGTGGAATTGAAGTTTCCAAAGCAATTTGAAAGCTTAGGTGAGTCTTATATACATCTTTTAACATGCCTAATGTGTTATAATTGAAATTGGAAACCTACCTTGAAAGTGCCACTTTGGCCTAAATGAATGCCCTATTCACATATCTTGATTTTGCTTGATTTTTGTCTTGAATTCTCTAGCCATTTTGATCCATTTGATGTTGTACAATCTTGTTTCTTTGATACCTAATGTGTTGTTGAAAATGTGATTTGTTGTTGATTCAAATGGGCAAGTCAAATTTGCACCATAACCAAACTAATTGGCTTGCCATTGTATGCCCACCAAGTGTTTGTGAAAATCCCTAGTTCATTTTGTCTTTGATCTATTGTTTGCATTCCATAGGCCTACCATTTGAATGCCATTGTCGCCAGTGACATTGGCATGCCAATTGGCCTACCGTTTTCCTTAGCCGAGCCAACTTTTGTTCCATATCTTTGTTGATTACCTAACCAATTGCCTTTGATTATATAGCATCTATAGCAATGCCATGGATGTTATTGATAACTGATTGATTGATATTGAGCTTATTGATATGGAGGATGCCATTGTTGCATTATGGTATCCATTGATATGTTGTTTCCTTATATTGATCTGAATATGGCTTGATAGAGCTACCGCTCCAACAGGGTAGTAGGAAAATACTATCGACGATGTGCACAATGTATTATTGATGCCCTAGCTAGGAGGGGTTATGGTCCTGGCCATAAGACCTGATTAGTCTTATGCTCATTGATACTGATATGCTACTGGAGATAGTATGTTCGCATATAGTCCATACTGATTCTACTGGAGATTGTATGATTTCATACAGTCCATCCCTTTATCTGTCTTTCCATATGACACCAAGCCTATGCTATATTATTTGACTATTCTGTCACCTGTTATTGATTATGTATACTGTTATCTTGACCTATTGGAACCATTGTTCCATTATTACCTATTGTTTATTTGTTGATGCATCTAGATTCATTGAGTATCTTATATACTCACCTTTTCTTTGTTTACCCATTTCAGGAGAGGAGTAGATTGCAGAATCCTGTCGTCTGTCATCCGAGGATTTATACTAGCTATTTTTGATGTATATATTCCGAATTCTGCATTATTTTTTATGTTCATAATCTAGTTGCTCCATAGGGTATGTATGGGTTAGCTAGGAAATGAACATGTATATATTTATGTATCTGATGATATTTGATGACATATGATGAGTATATGGTATGTTAGTATAACTGTTACAGCCAACTGTGCTAAATTACAGAATGAATTGCAGAATAACAGAATGGATGGCAACTAACTAAAATGGACAATATATTATGGTTTATAGATTATACATGTGATACTGGGTTCTACGAGTGCCGGTCGCCATTGGCATTTCCCGCATCCTAGGATTGTTGCGATCCAAAAATGGGTCATGACAGGTATCTATTGACTTATTTCTTACTTCTATTGTCTCCGATGTGGTTTGAAAGAGTTGTTGCTCTGACAGGGGACTGGGTACATACTGTCGGCAATGTACACATTGTATAATTATACCCTATCTGGGAAGGGTTAACAATCCTAACCATAAGACCTTATCAATCTTATGTTTATTGATATGTGTTTGACACATATTATATGCATTTCATGTCCCTATATCTGTCTTGTCCATATGATATACTTTCCATTGATATGAGTATTGATTTTACTGTCATCTTTTGTACTTGATTCTGTATCTTGTTATTTTTTTTAGCAGATTGACCTATTTATCTCATCTGCCTATTCTTCATTGATATTCTTGTACATATTTATAGTTGATGCATATTATATTCACTGACTATCTTATATACTTACCGTTTCATTGTTTCCCATTTCCAGGTACAGAGTAGGAGGTAGAAAAATTCCAGCATTTGACTCTTTGTGGAATTTTGCAGTGTCTGATTATAATGTAATTATATTAAACACTGTATTTTGTATGTTCATGATATAGCTGCTCCATAGATTCTATATGGTATAGTTAGTTATGAACATGTATGTATGGTTTATTTTGGAGTTTAATTAATGATATGACATGATATAGTGAATGCTACAGCCAATTGCAGTATAATTTACAGACAATTTATAGATAGATAGAATGAATAGTAATTAAGTAACTGAATAATAAATTGATGATAATAGATGATTGCATATGATACTAGGTTCTACGAGTGTCGGTCGCCTCTGGCATCTCCCGCATCCTAGGACCATCGCATTCCGAAATTGGGACGTGACAAGTTCACCCAGATCGGAGTTCCACTTTGATTTGGTAAGATGAGCACTACAGTGTGTTTCGAGTTAATGCTTCTAGATTGACTCAAAGAGATATTACTCTAGGTCTTCTATTCCTCTCACTCAAAGAGAGTTTGAGAAATCAGTTCGAAATCAAAGAGAAATGAACTGCTGATGAACAAGAATATTAAATAAGGAGGGAGAAGGGAGAGTCAACTAAGGAAAATTCTACATAGCAATTATATAACTTAATGAGAGTTTGTCTATTTTTTAGTGAAATTTAGCCTTGTATTTATAGGGAAAAGTCTGAGGGAAAACCAGACTGAAATATGTTGTGGGATTCACGTTCTGAGTTTGGTGGCACTTGCATTAATGCTTGGAAGTAGTAGGCAAGAAGAATGGAGGCAGAGGGTGGCTTAACTGGTGGCAGGAGCTAGCTTGGGTGGCAGTGCTGCCCAAGACTCTTTGTGCACTTGCAGCGCCATCAGCAAGGCTTAGCATTACCATTAAACCTAGCTTGGCTACCAACAGGTTCGTCTTGATGCTTATTCAGTCTGATTCACCCGATTAGAAGTGGTTTGACCTCTTGTTGACACCGATTAGCTTAGCATGGTCCGGTTTGTCTCTAGTTGATTGCTAATTAGTCTGGCATGACTCGAGTCTGCTTGAGGTATAAAATCACGTGTTCACAGCTTCCCTCTATCGCTTTTACCCAAGTCTGAAGGGTAAAGGTGATGGTAATGAACCATATGAGTTTTTGTCTACTTGAAATGAGATTTGTTCATTCTGCTTACATTTTGGAGTGTCTGTTGATGTGTCAGTCTGTTCTGACAATTTTGAGCTTTTTTTCAATTTTTGGTGTTTTTCTATTTATGGTATTTTTTTGAATTGTTGCAGTGTCCCTTGTATGATTTGGATAAATGATAACTCTGAAAATGAAGAAAAATCATACGGTTCTGATGACACTAACAAAACTGCATTCTGAGTTGAAATTGATCTAATATCGCAATTTCGGTCTTTTTTAAGCTACGAAAGGACATAATGGTAATTATGGAGATTCTTCAAAAGAAAAAGTATAAATAGGGTTTCACCCTCTCATTCTCTTCATCTTCTCTTATTTTTCTCCATTTGCTTATCTCTCTAAGGTTTATCTTTCTAGATTTTCTTTCAACTTTCCTTTTATGGATTCTGAAGATAATTCTACTCTAACTAGGGGACACCAAAGTGAAGGAGCTCCATAGGAGAATGACAATCTTGAGGATTTACTGCGAAAGCTTGAAGAGCACATCTCTTGAGATGGCAGGATCAAGGTATTTTTTTTCTTTCTTCTGCTCTTTTCTTTTATGCATTGTGCATCTTTTATTCATTTATTTCTGCTTTTTCCATTTTTTGCTTCTACTCTATGCCTTATGGTCAGGTTCTAAAAGCAAAAAATAACAAAAAGAAATAAATAAATAAAAGACGCACAATGCAGAAAAGAAGAAGAAGCATAAGAAAGAAGAAAAATACCTTGATCCTATCATCCCAAGAGATGTACTCTTCAGGCTCTTATAGCAAATTCTCAATATTATCATTCTCTCGTGGAGCCTTGTAACTTCGATGTCCCCTAGTTGGAGAAGAATTAATTTTGAAATCCATAAAAGGTAAGTTGAGAGGAAATCTCTAGAGATAAGCTTTAGAGAGAAAAGCAAAAAAAAAAAAAAGAAAATGAGAGAAGATGAAGAGAATAGGAGGGTGAACCTCTATTTATACCTCTTCCTTTTTAAGAATCTCCATAATTACCATCATGTCCTTTTGCAGCTAAGAAAAGACCGAAATTGTGATATCAGATCCATTTCAACTTAGAACGCAGCGCCGTCAGTGCCATCAGAACCATATAATTTTTCTTCATTTTCAGAGCTATCATTTGCCCAAATCAGACAAGGGACGCTCTTATAATTCAAAAAAATACAAGAAATAGAAAAATATCAAAAAATCAGAAAAAGCTCAAAATTGTCAAAACAGACTGGGACATCAACAGACAATTTGGAGTGCAGGCATAATGCACAAATCTCATTTCAAATAGATTGAAACTCACCTGGTTCACTACCATCACCTTTACCCTTCAAACTTGAGTAAAAACGATGGGGGGCAACTGTGAATATATGGGTTTGCACCCAAGCAGACTTGGGTCATGCCAGACTGATTTGCTATCAACTAGAGATCAAAGTTGTCTCCGAATACAGACAAATCAGACCATGCCAAGCTGATCAGTGTCAACCAGAGGTCAAACCACTACGAATAGGGCGAATAAGACCATATAGACATCAAGAAGAACCTAATGGCACTTTAGCTAGGGCTTGGAGGTAGAGCAAAGCCTAGTTGGTCGCACCGCCACCCAAGCAAGGCTCTGCCGCCATCTAAGCCTTTTATTGCTGCCAAGATGAAGCCCCTTTGCCGCCAAACTTCAGTCAAGAATCCCACATTGATTTTCAGTGTAATTTTCTCCCATACTTTTTCATATAAATACAAGGCTCAAATTCACCTCAAAAGAGACGAAGACCGACTCTCATTGAGTACCAGAATAACTAAGGCAAAATTTCCTAAGTTGGCTCTCCTTTCTCCCTTTGTTCAATATTCTTTATTAAAAACGGTTCAGTTCTCTTTGATTTCAAACTGATTTCTCCAACTCTCTTTGAGTGGGAGGAATAAAAGGCCTAGAGCGATCTCTCTTTGAGTCAATCTAGAAGCAATCAAACCAAAACACGTTGTAGTGCTGCTAAAATCGACTCGAAGCACGTCATAGTGTTAATCTTATTCAACCAAACTAGAACTCTAATCCGGGCGAATCCTAAGAAGTCGTCCCCAAACCAAGGTATCATGTTTGTACATCAAAATTAAAGGAACCACTAAATCAATCTTTTTCTTAAAATCGAATCAAACCCCATTTGCAAAAAGGGAGAACTGCGTGGGTTTTGATTCTCATTCGATCAGATATGCTAGCAAACTGTTTCATAACTTCAAATCTAAAAAAAATAAAAAACTCTCCTTATTCTTAGACTAATATCTTTTAATATTGTTTTGGGAAATGTATGGTTAACCTAGAATTCTCATTGAGGTCTAGAGTTAAAATCCCCTGTTATTTGCTTGTTGATGTAATAAAACTCGTTTACTTTATGTTTCTTTACTTTATGAATGTTATATTGCTTGTTTTATTATATTCATGCATTGTATAATTTCCATCTTAGAAATTGTTCATGAAATCTAACTTTTATAAATCAATGTTAAATGATAAGCCAAAGTTTGAGTTATTATAAACTGAAAACCTAGTCCCCGAACTCAATTCCAGTTTGAAGGTCTAGTAATTTTATCCTTGTGCTATAAATTGGAGTCAAAATGGGTTTTCATTCTTTTTTTCCTTAAAAATAAAGGTGGCGACTTTATTAATTTTTTCAAAAATCAAAGAAACAATTTGGCCGAAGCTGCCTTTTAGCCCATGGGAATTTGTCCCCTTTTCGATTTGAGCATCTCAATACTCGAGCTTCGCCTCATAGCTACCCCTAAACATCCTCCAGTTGATATGAGATAGGATTCTAACATCCGAGCATCAAAAGAGTCCTATGTTGGTTCACCCATGTTTCTATTTCTTGAGCTTGAGATTCCTTACACAGAGTTCTATCATACTCGTCTATTGGGTTGTGTTGGGGATCCATGTTGACTTTTCGCTCATTCTACTAGTCCTACTGCTTAGCCTGACATTCCTAGTATAGGAGCATTTACTATGGCTCTTCTAACAGCCGAAAATCCAAGTTCCAGTGTAGGAAACAAAGAGGAGGAGGTCTTCAACCCTTTTTAGGAGATTACTGGAAAGATTATTTATATGGGAGGCAACGGTCAGATGAGGACTTACTATAGTCCGGATATAGTTCATCCTTTTGCGCCAGACTTCCCTAAGAACATCGTGGCATGTGTCTTCTTCTTAGCTCTGGAAATTATCCTTTTGTAATTTTTGTTGCTTAGAATGTTCATTATATCAATGTAGGTTCCAGTTATATTAGGCGAACTTATAGGATGGGGAGTCGAATGGAGATGGCTATCACTTTCTTACTAACTCAGATGAAGGTTGATAGATGGGCCATCAGCAAAAGGATCCTCGCTGCTAGAGGAGGAGAGGCTAAGATTCTGATTTTATTTTTTGCTTTTCTATTTTCTGATCTTGTTTCTAAACTTTTGAGATTTAATGATGTTTGTATTTTTATGGATGATGGACGTACGTATGTGCTATGATAGCTATACACCCTCTATTTTGGATGGATTTTTATGCAACTGATGTTTTTATATTGTCGTGCAAAATTTATGCAATTTTGATGTAAGGTCATGCTTAAATTTTCTGCAATCCACGTCCTAAAATGCCCCAGCAATTCTATTCGAGAGTTTTACGGCTTAAAACCTAGAAAAATAGAGATGCCAATAGGAATAAGAGGAGCTGCCATCCGACTGAAGGGGAGCTACTGCCAAGGCAGTTTGTGCAGCTGGCGTCGCTGCCAGCTCCACAACAGGCTACCACCAAAGCCTAATTCATTCCAGATTAGTTTTTTTCTTATATATAACTATTTTTTTCTCTGTAAAAATCATTCTTGACTTGTCCTTAATATTTTTAGACTTTTTCTTTGAATTTTCTCTGCTTTTCTTGAGTTAATATTGTTTCCTAATGGAACCCTACTTTAGTCACTACATGTTCCTATAGACCAAGAACTTGGATAAGGTTGACCGAATGAATTTAGGTAGGTATGGGATCAGTTATGTTTTGACCTTAAAGGGAGTAAAAGTAGACTAGGACTTTCTGGATGCTTGTGTGAACTTTCAGGATCCTGTTGACTATGTGTTCCACTTTGGAGCTAGAATGGAGGAGATGTGCCTCACCTTTGAGGATTTTAGTGCTATTATGGGCAGCAATTCGGATGGTACTTTAGCTATTTCCAAGTATAGGGTTGGGCATTTCCTATCTTTTAAGAGACTGCTTAGTTTAGGACATGATCTGGCTGGTTCCATGGTTCATGGAGATAGAGTTGATCTCACTATAGTGATTATTGAGTTTCAAGACCTTGAAGATCCAAGAAGCAGAAGTTTAAAATGCTTGTATTAGTTTTATGTCTGACTGTTGGATGTTTGTTTTATAGTTCTCCTGGTTAGGGAGATATTGAGATAGTGGAGCTAGTGGCCCTAACGGAGCAAGGGTGTACATAGCGAGTCTAATTTTGGTTGAGACCTCTCTGAGTTTGGATGTTAATTACAAAGTGTAGCGGTCCTTATCTATGAATCCAGTCATTCTTCAGGTATAACTCTTCTTCTTTTGTTTGGTTCTTTTCTGTCTAAACCCCTCTAGTTTCTAACTTCTGTTTTGGGATGACTTAGGTCTAGTTAAAGGATTTAGGTAATTGGCCCTCCATATAGGTTACCTTATTCTACTACTTGGTATCGCATGTGCCGAACCCTTATCTACTTTTAATCACATAGAGAGTGGACTTCTTGACTGTTGGAATTGTATCTAGATAGTATTTTAAGGTATTGCCCTTGGTATGAGATTGGTTCTTTCATGACGATGAGTTTTGGATATCGGATGGTATGCTTAATAAGTATGAGGCACACCACATTCAATCAGGGTACTAAGAATTTGAGGAAGATGGGTCAGTCACAGAGTATTCCACCAGATTGAGCTATTTTCCCTACATTCATTATTAGTGCTACTGTGGCTCGAGCCATAATGAATGGCTAGAGGAGGTCGATGTGCTTTGTTAGACTAGCTAATTTGTAAGATAGGTTGGAGGGGTATGATGCTTGGTTCATTATCAATTTTTGGCCTACTAAGAATATTATGTGATCCACCTTGATAAAGAAGATAGAGGCAGGGATAGAGACGGATGACGAAGCTATGATTGTTATAGAGACATTAGCTGGTGGAGTGATAGAAGTGATGGAGACGGACAAAGAGACTGTTGACACTAGAGGTGTGAAGACGATGAATGTAGATAGAGCTTCTGATAAAACAATTGGAAAGAGACCAGCTAATAATGACTCAGATGACTCAAATACTGACAAAAAAATCCATCCTAGGAGGAAGAGGACTTGTAGTTAGGATTTTTTCTTTTCTATTTTGCTTATGTCCACCTAGGATTAGATAGTATTTCTTATTTTGACTTGGATGCTTTTGACATTTGATTGGATTTTATGATTTGAATAAGATGAGACGGGAGATGATTTTTTATTTATGACACTGATTTTTGAATGGAATGAAGGAGACATGATTTTGATTTGCATGATTTACACTGAAACGAGATAGGAATCCATAATGAATGGGAGGATGACTTATGACCTTGCCAGATATGATAGTCAAAATGAGACATTTATTTTATTTTATTTTCCTTTTCCTTTTCTTTTTATTCTTTTTCTTCTTTTTTTTTATTGCTCTAATTTTGTCCGAGCCACCCATTCGGGTTTTCAACTCTCCAATCTGCTCTAATTTTTGCCTAAGACACCTTTACAAGTTTTTAACTTAGCGAGCGAGAGTCAATTAACTTTGACACGAAAAAATGTTGTTTTTGTTATGCTTACCGTACCTAAAGTGGGTTGCCTATGTACCTCCGTAACACTTTTATATTTTAATTCTTTTTTTAGGAGAATAATGTCCTCGTAGTTTTGTTTATATAACTCACTCATCATCATATAAAATATCTTTTGAGTTGATCTAGGTTGTATGGATTCTAGAATTCATTCCTATCTAGGTCCATGAGTATGACTCCTCTGCCAGACAAAATCTTCTTGAGTATATACGAACTGCCCAGTTAGGTCAAATTTTCCCCTTAGATCATGTACCAGAGCTTTGATTTCCTTCAAACCCAAGTTTCCTTCCTCGAATGCTCTATTGGTCACCCTTTTGTTGAAATATCTAACATGCCTTTGTTGATAACTTTGAATCTGATACAAGGCATCCAACATTTTCTCGTCTATGGCATTCAACTGATCATGATATTCTCTGATCCATTTTGTTTCATCTTGTTGATTTTCACGTATAACCCTG
The DNA here is from genome assembly GCA_948193065.1 of Aleurites moluccanus. Taxonomy (NCBI): domain Eukaryota; kingdom Viridiplantae; phylum Streptophyta; class Magnoliopsida; order Malpighiales; family Euphorbiaceae; genus Aleurites; species Aleurites moluccanus. The sequence goes on along the minus strand of CANXYC010274049.1, from coordinate 10,231 downwards.
GCAGATCGAATTTGCATCTCAATTGGAAGAATTGCTTTCATCCCATAAACTAAAGAATAAAGAGTTGCCTCAGTCAAGGTGCAGATGAAAGTTGAATTTTGCAATGTTTGTATCAATTTTTGTTAAGTCATTAGGTTCTCATACAAATAGTCCTTGAATTATGTAAATTTTGTGCCAAAATTAATTGATTCTTCTTTATCTTTATTTATTTCATTTTATTTTTAATGTCTCATTCTAATTGGATGCAAGAAGTGAAAAGTCTGAAAAAGGAAAATAAGAGAAAAGTCAAGTATTTTATTATGATAAAAAAGCGCCATCATCATGGGTTACATTCAAAGCAAAAAAGAAATACCAAAAAGGTATTTTTACATACAAATAAAACTAAGAAAGGAAAATAGCAAATTGACTGGCTCAGATGACTCGGACTTGAATGACTCGGATTTGGATGACTTAAACTCGGATGACTCTAGCTTGACTTCATTATAGGTAGGCTATCTTCTCATAGTGCCAATTTTGTGATGGGGAAAGAGTGGTTTGGATCAACTTTGTAGGGTCTGCTTCTACTCCGCATTCAATCATGAAAACTTGCTCAAAGAGAGTAGCTTCCATGTTTTCTTCCCAATACATCTCCAACATGAAAATTGGCTCGCATTCCTCTAAGTTGGGCCTAACATCAAAGAAAATTTCAAACCCTGGGATCATTTTCTAGGTTAAATGGCAATACCAAGGTTCAGGAAAACCATAATATGGGAAATCCCCCCTTTTTTTTACAAAATATCCATTTAAATTTTTAAAGTAAAGGTGTATTTGCCAATCAAACAGTTCACCTTTTCTTTTAGCTTCAGCCCTTAGCTTAGCTTTCCTTTGAATCTCTTACTCATCCTTTTATGTGGGCTTATAGCCAATCCCAAATAGTGGATTAGCCATGGGGTAGTCATTGAAGGACATTATCCTTTGTTGATTCTTCCCTAAGCCTAGACTAGGAAAATAGTTCATTTTGTTCATAATGTTAGCCACCGCTATACTCCCGTAAGGGTCAAAATCAAAGGGAACCAACTCTTTACATCAATCACCTTCGATGAATTGGATAGTGTCAAAGGACAGTCCTGACAATGGAACTTCAGAGGGTTCAGGCTTAATCTCCAATATGGGTACCGAACTAGGGACCTCACTCTTCCTATGTATATCTCCTTTGATGGTGACCAAAAATTTCCATATGGAAACTTGAGTTTTTGGTGAAGGGAAGAGGGTATGGCTTTAAACTTGTGGATCCATGACCTTCCAAATAAGAGGTTAAAATAGGCTGGAACATCAATTACTTAAAAAGATATAGGTGTAATCATCGGTATAATGGTCATATCAAGGGTAGCTACTCCAACAACTTCTCTCTTGGTGTTATCATACACCCTCACAATATGATCAGAGGGTACAAAATCTGCAATTCCCAAACCCAAATAACTAGCCACCTTTAATGGAGACACATTTAAAGCTAACCTATTGTCCACTAGTACCATTGGGATTGTCTTTCCACAGGCCATGACAGTTATGTACAAGGCATATTATGGCTATCCTTCCCATTAGGCAACTCATGATTGTTGAAAGTGATTGATGCAACTTTGGTGGAGTTGATTAAAAAAGCAACTAAGGTTTCAGGTGAGATATCAATGGGAGTTTGGCATTGGTTCAAAGCCTTGTAAAGAGCTTGGCGATGAGTGTAGGATGATTGGATTAAGCTCCAAATGGAGATGTTTTCCTTAGTCTTTTCAATTGCTTTAGCATAACATTTTCATCCGGCTCAGTGTTGCTTTTCAATTTTTTAGCAGATGGGGGAATGGGTTGAACTGGTGAGGAATTTTAGGTTCGGTAGGAGGCTGGTATAATCTTCCACTTCGGGTTATGGCATTGAGCTCATCCACAAAGTCATTAAGATCTAACACACAACAACAATCTTCACATGATCGAATCAAATAGATAGGATCATGTTCTAGCTCGAAGGAGGGGATGCAATTGATATAGACTTGGTGGTTCAGAAGTGGATTTGTTGTGATGTTGGGCCTAGGCCCTGGAGTTAGAATGTCCCTACTGTTAATCAGATCTTGGATCTTATGCCTTAGATTCATGCACATATCAATTATGTGCCTATGGTTCATGCACATATCAATTATGTGCCTATGGCTTTAGTGATAATCATAATATTTACTCATATTCCAACTTTTGGATATAGGATTTGGTGGTGCCCTTAGCTCTAAGGCTGTGATCAGTTTATATTCTAATGTCTTTTAAACACCATACTCAAAGGCATGCCTAAGTCAATGATAGATCTCCTTTTAAACCTCATGAGAGGATGGTTGGACAATGCAACTACTTCCCCACATTTTTTATTTGTGTAGTTGTTTGAATTGGAATAGTAGTTAGTGTTCCTTTTGAACCTTGAAGAGTTAGTGGTTTCATCTTTAAGTTGTCCACTTTGGATCAAATCCTCAATCTTAGAGGGTATTGAGTTTGAAGGTGGGTTTGATATGCTAGGAGGAGGTTAATGATGATGATATCAATCTGCTCCTGCTTGATGGGTTTATTCATCATTTAGGTAGCTTTTTCCCTCCACCTAGTAAGAAAAGTGGAAAAAATTCCCTTTGTTATTGCTTGGTAGTTTCAAGATCCCTCCTTGTGATGTCAACCTTAATGTTATAGTGGTACTATTTCACAAAAGTATTACAGATATCATCCCATGACTTTTTTAAGTTGGTATCTAAATCAATAAACCATCTCATAGCAGCTCCAGTAAGGGATTGTTGGAACAATTGAGCAAGGAGCTCATTGTCCACACCAAGAGGATTCATTGCCCTAAATATATTTAAGGTTAGTCTTGGGAAAAGTGGTCCCATTAAACTTGTCCATGAATGGCATCTTGAATTTTGGTGGGACCCTTGCATTAGGGAAGAGTGTGAGGGATTCAACATTGATAAAGTCCTCATACCTCTTAATGTTTTTGAGAACCATTTCCGTGACTTCAAACTTTTCTATGAGTTTCTTGGTTTCAAATATAGCTTGGTCTTCTCCTTCTTGGAAGAGAGGATTGGTAATAGTTACACCCCGGGTCGACCTATTGTTTGTCAGATCAACTATGGGAAGCTTTGAAGTAGATGCATTGGCCTTTGGGTTGGATGACTTGGTAGCTGGGTGTGAGTCTAACATGGTTTTCACCTTTTGGAGAATGGATTGGCATTGTTGGTTCATATTTTTTGTGAACTGAAGATTCATCTCAATGAAGCGGTTCTGTTGGGCTTCTATGGCAGCTTGGAAAGTATCTTCTTGCTTTTTGAAGAGGTTGGAGAGGAGTGTGTTCATGGTCTCAAGCACAATTCCTACTTCAATTTCGAGTAAGTCAACCATTGATACCTTCAAAAGATAAGAACCATAGGTTAGGTCTAGTTTAACCAAGGTTTAAATGGGCTCCTAATCTAAGATAGTACGATCATGTTTGCTAGGTCATAGGTATAAGGCATTTTGTTTACATGAGTTTTGACTCAAAAGGTTTTTGGTCCAACTATTATGGGTGCATGAGTATGGCATGAATACATGATCATGGTATGAGAAAAAAGGTTTCATAATGACAGTTAAACAATATTATGGTTCAGGGGCCCTAAGGTCCAAGATCTAATTGTTCATTACATGAAGGCTAAGTGGATTGGTTTAAAAGGTACCCATCGCATTAGAGCAATGATATACCTAACCCTATATGAGACAAAGAGTATCACGTGGATCCAACAGTACTACTTTCCATAACACTTTAAAAGGATTGAAGATTCGTCGCGGGGTGGATGTTTTTGCTATCCCCCAACATACTCAAAGAGAATTTCTAGGTCAATGCTACTCACTATTCGAAGCTTTTGATTTTTAACTAGTTATGCAAAGTGATGCATGAAAAATCAATAGTTAAATAAAAAGCCAAAACAAAAGTTAAAAAAAAAGAAAAGAAAGAGTATTATTTTCTTTTTAAACCAATTAGTAGTCCTTTTTAACTTTAGAAAAAGTTTATCCCTACTAGAGTGACCAACTGTGAGGTTTCGCCCGAGCATCGAAATACTCAAATCAAAAGGGCAATTTTTCACAGACTAAAGGCAGTTTCGGCCAAATTGTTTCTTTAATCTTTATTAGAAAATTGATAGAATTGCCACCTTCATTTTTAAGAGGAAAAAAAAAAATCAATTTGACTCTAAAACAGAACCCATAAATAAAAATCACTAAACCTTCGAATAGGGACCGAGTTCGGGAATTAGGTTTTTGATTTACAATAACACTCATTTTAGCATATTATTTAATAATTAATTTATAAAAATAAGATTTTATGAATAAGTTATAAGGATGACAAATTATAAAATGCATGAATCACATATAAAAGATCATATATATATATATATAGCATTAAAGTAAGGAACATAAGATAAAAGGGTCCATTTACATTAAAAATCTAATAATAAAGGATGCTAACTCTAGTCAAGTTAATTTCTTATAGTTATAGACTTTCTAAAGTTTCAATAAAAAAAATTTTGTCTTAATTTAATTATTGCTAAAAAAATTTTGGAAGGTTTAGGGAAATAGACACTATTCACTTAACTAGGATTCAAAAATAAAAACAAAGGTTTCATGAACTATGGGTGTTACTCTCTTTATCTACTGGCGCGTTTTTCTCCTCTGCTCGGTTTCAAAAATTTGTATAATAATAATAATAATAATAATAATAATAATAATAATAATATATTGTATATAAAAATCTGAGAAAATATTTTTCAAAATATTCCACTCAATTTAAAATAAATAAATAATATAATTATTAAAATAATATTAAGCTTTCAAATTATTTTCTTAAAATTTCATAATATTTATATTTTTGTAATTATAAATAACTATATATTAAAATAAAATGATTCCTTAATTAAATAAATTTTGAAATTTTGAACTTAAAATAATATAGCTCAAAAATTCTTATATTCATATTTTTCTTTACTTCTAAATAAATATTTCTTTAAAATAATATAAACCCAAAATTTTTGATATTCATTATTTTAATTAAATATTTTTAAAATAAATATAATTTCTCATAAAAATAAATTTTTAAAAATAATTAAAAATTCAAGATGTTACATATATGATCAATAATCATAATTTTGTACACATATAAAAGATTCGAATCAAAATCTTTTATGTGTTTATTTTTTATTTTTTATTTTAAGAAACTCCATTGCATTTATTATCTATTATTATCTTCACAAAATATATATATATACATCTCTATTTGAATTTATTTTGGCCTATACTTTACAATTTTCTTTCACAAACTTATTTTTTAATTTTTTTTTATTGCAGAAGACATCATATTCCTCATCAATCTAATAAATTGACTCAAAATATTTAACGACACTCATCATTTATTCTCTTTGTTATTGTCAATTTTTGAGATATTTTACTTTATTTTATTTTCTTTATTATTTGATGTAAAAATTTAATGTAAATACCAAATCTAAAAGGAATATAATAAAAATGACATTTTTTATTCAAGGTTTGTCTTCCAATCTTATTAATATTTTTTGTTATCAATAATTAAATTATTTTCATAAAATTAATAATTAAATTACCAATATGTAATTATTTATTTATTTAATTAGTTAAACTAATTTTTATTGAGAGGAATATCCTAAGGAATATTTCATCAGATTATTATTATTATTATTATTATATACGGATTTTGAATTGGACAAGGGGAATGGAGAGAGAAAGGACTATATGTCATAAACCGCCCCTTTCGGCCACCGTTTTTTACACCGCCGCTGCCATGAAGAAGCCCATTATCTGACGAGCTAGTAACTGGAGTTTTGTGCCACTGGCCATCGAACGGAGGCCCACACGTCGTTGTATTGGGCCTCAACATTCATTTTTCGAGCCCTTTTTCAGATGACCCCAACCTCCATTCTCAGCAATTTTAATTCTGTTAGACTCCTCTCAGTTTCAACTTTTTTTATGACACTCAATTTACTACCAACAGTAATCAGAGCCTAGACCGAAAAATAAGGAATGCATGTCTTTTTCCACGATCGTGTGTTTCTGATGATTCTAAACTTTTTTTTTTTATTATTATTTGGAGTATTTTATAAAGTTGAATTATGTAAAATTATTAATTTAGATATTGGTATTAGGATATTTGGAGAATGAATAAAGTAAGATTATCGTTAAATTAAGTAAATTATTTAAATTAAATTGAGATAATTAATTTGGAATAAATTATGAAAATTATTTGAGTGATATTTATAAATTTAGGTGCCAAAAATTTTAATAATTGTGAAGTAAATAAATTAAAATGGTCTTCAAATTAGGCGAATTAAATAAGTTAATTTGAGGAAATTAATTAGAGTATTATGGAGAATTTTTCTTGTATGATGATAATTAAAATTATTTTTAAGGTGATTAATTATTAAAATATTAATTATGATATAATTATTAATTAAAAATTAAGTAAATAATTATTTTATTTAATTAATGGGATATCGATTTTAAAATTTATTTGCAAAGTAATTATTTGAATGGTTTTAGAATAATTTATTAGATTATTATAGATACTTTTATTTAATATAACGGATATGGTGATAGTTATATAAATTGTTAAGTAAAATAACTAGAAAGAATTATTAATTAAGGATTAATGAAGGATATGATGATGATTCACAAGCCTTGATTAAGATTATTGAGGTATATTTTATGTGCACATAAAATTTTATTGAATTGATTGGAGTAAAATGATTTCAAAAGGTTTTATAATGTAGTAAAAATGTTGAACTAAGAATTGAATAGTGTAATATTGAATGTTGAATTGGATCATATAACTTAGTGATGATTATTGAGAGCTTACTGGCTATTTATTTAAAAGTGTTATTCTTTTTCTTTTAAGGGGCAATTTCCTAATTCTAGAGAAGGTATTTCTGAAATTTCAATAAACTCTTAAAAGTCATATCGTATCATTCTAAAGTATGCTTCGTGTTGTTTATATTCTAATAATTTTTGTATGTTATAAAGTTAATATTTTAGATATATTTCTAGTCATTAAGCATGAGGTGCTTCGAGTAGAGTTAAATGGTTTAGTCGTCTTCAAGTCTTGACTGATTTAGTTTAATATAACATCTCATTCTACTTATTTATTTAATGTATCTTTGCATCCTTGAATTATATCATAAAAATATAATGAATGTTGCTGTGACCATTTTCATTCATATAATAAATGTTTATGTCATGGCTAGTTGTGATGATTATGATTACGTGATAATGCGGTGATTATTGTGATTGTGAATGTTGTATATTAATTGTTTGTGATTGTTAGATGGGATTAGGATGTCATATGACCACATAGGATTCTGATTATAGTTATGATATTGTGATTATGATTTGATGAGCTATGACTAGTATATGATGGCTTGGAGGCTTACTCGTCGCTCGAAGCTACTGCCAGTCGAGTCAGCGCCACCTAATTTATTCCAATGATAGTTGAGATCCTATGCTTGGTTATAAGAGACAATATTTGGATTCAAAAGTCAAAGAGAAGGATTGTCCACAGCTTGAGATTTAATATGGTTCCTATTGACTAATGTCCATCTTTGGATGATTATGTGACTTGGATGATTAAGATGATGTGATCATGTGATGGCCCAATTTTTTTTTATTGTTGGACATATTGAATTGCATAATTAATAAATGTGTGATATGTTATATTATACTATATAGCTTACTAAGTCGAATACTCACCCATGTTTACCATTTTTCCAGTTTATAAGTATGAGAAGTTGGGGCTTTATCGAGTCACACCTACCTTTCATATCTTGGCAAAGAATATATCATCTTTGAGTAATGTACTTACTTTCATATTTATTTTGTAATGCAAATTCTAGAGCTCTGCATTATTATTATTTTTTTATTGCTTCTATTGTTTATATTCCTATATATTTGAGTTTGTTGAGTTTGAAAGATAGATGAAATTCCATAATTTTGTTAATGTGGGGTTATAATGTTAAGCACAAATCAATTGATAATGATTGGTATGAATGTTGATAGCCCTAAATGGCAGATAATAGTTATGTTTGTTCAAGTTCTGCTTAACAAGTGGATCATAGCCCTTATTTTGTTATAGTTATAACTGTCATATTTTAATTTTATCATTTAGCGAGGTGTTAGGCTTACTACAAGTTCTGAAATTCTTATGCTTTCTTGCTTTCTAGTGTTGGTCATATGCCCTCGAGTTTGGGGTGTGACAAAGTTGATATAAAAGTAAAGGTCTTACAACCTATGATATATTTTGAGTTGTGAAAGTCCTATATGATCTGAGTTCTTGTAACAAGCGTAACATATAATTCTTTTTTTGTCTTTTTGAGTATCGCTTCCTTCCCATTTATACATTGTCTATATATTTTGATTTACTATTATTGTTGTTTGCATTGGTGTGTGTGCGTGCTACTTTTGTGTGTGAGATGGACCTAATAGTTTTATCAGACTCATAGTAGGTTAGATGATGGTTAATAGTATTTGTTAAATGGTAACGATTCTTCTAGATGCCAAGATATGATTAGAGTATCAAGAAAGGTAAGTTAATTTTTAAGACATTAAGATTGCATTTATGGTAAGGAATTAATGTTATTTAAAGAGACTTATGTATCAATAAAGATGAGGTTCTTTAATAAGTTTTGAGCCTGCGGATGTAGATATAAGAAGATGTGATTAATAATGTTCCTTAGGACTTTGGAGTAATCATGTGAAATATGCTCGTAAATGAACAGTGAGAATTTGATGATGAGTTTTTAAGTTTAAAGGGTTAATATTAGGAGATAAGTTAGGTAAGGTGATGGAGTTTATGGTTAATGAATGTTAAGCAAGTAAAGTTATTATATCAGATGGAAGGATTAGAGAATGACTGAGGTTAGTAAGTGAGGGTTATTTGGAGTTTTGATATTCAAACTTGTCGATTTATTTAGAAATATAATAGGTCAAGTTGAGACGAAGGATGTTGGCTCTTTGATAATTTTGATGATGAGTTACAAACCTTTAAATATCCATGTGTTGTATTGAAAAATCCTTAATCTTGTAATTAATTGATCTTATAAAAATTTAATCATTTAACTATTATCTTTAATTAATTGATCTTAAGATTACTAACCTCAGTTATACTTAAAAATATAAAAATGCAATATGATTGTGTCTATTACTTTTTGCAGGATTATGTAACAACCTTTACGAATATATAATGAATGTTATGCATTTTTTATGAAATTGGACACAAAGACACAAAAATATTTTTAACACTTGTTACAATGCTAAAACTCCTATTACACTACAAGAAGAATTTGAAATTGGGCAAAAGTTACATAAGTAATTTTAAAGACCGCTAATCAACAGAATGCCCATTACAGAGGAATTTTTGAAGATATACAAAAAGCAAGTGTATAAAGCATTATAGTTCTTCACTCCCATTATTCTTTATCTGGAATGACCATTATAATTCACTAACGCCAGTTAGTGGTAGTTGGGCTGTCACATTAGACAAATCAGTTGAAATTTATAGCTGTTGGAAGCTTTTTTCAATACCTGATCAATATTAAATGAAGCCCAAACTATCATAATATATTACAAGACATTGAAAACTATAAATAGATGATATTTTGAAGATAAAGAAGACTTGTGAAAGACTTTTGCAAGCCAAGAATTTACTATTATATTGATTTGCTTTCATCTATATATTCTTTGTAGTTTTGATCAATTTGAGCTCATATCTTATATCTTTAGTGTTCAACCTAGCTTGTGCTATGTCACATCCCAATTTTAGGAAATGTGACGGTTATAGGGTATGGGGAAGGCATAAGGCCACCTAAACTCGTAGAACCTTATTCTGTATTTCTACAGAAAATTTACCATAACTTCCCTACTTCTACAATCTATCCCAGGATTCAAATCCCTCTCTTCATATTCACAATAACACAACCTGCACAATCAATACTTTTATTCCCTTATTCATCTCATACTACAACATACATATCACATTTAATACCTTTTTTTTCCAAATTCAATATTTTACATCTCATTTACACAACTTCATTCTTTTATATTATCTTACTAAATTCTTCATTACAAAACCATGGAACTACTAAAGAAGAATCCATAATTACAAAATAAAGAGTCTTTACATAGATACAGAAAA
>CANXYC010274013.1:0-11506 GCA_948193065.1 Aleurites moluccanus | reverse complement strand
GATAAGAGAAGCACAAGATAAGGACCCTCAATTAGTAAAACTAAAGAATAATGTGGGGACAGAAAGATCTTCAGGCTTTACCATAGTTGATGGTGTATTGAGACTGGGCAATAGATTATGTGTTCTAGCTGTGAATGGATTGAAGGATGTAATTCTCAAGGAAACTCACCATTCTAACTATAGTGTGCATCCAGGTGCAACAAAAATGTACCACGACATCAAGAGTCTTTATTGGTGGAGTGGAATGAAAAGAGATGTCGCAAAATATGTAGCTAAATGTCTAACTTGTTAGCAAATCAAGTTCGAGCATCAGAAACCTTCGGGACTACTTTAAGAGTTGCCATTGCTAGAATGGAAATGGGAGAGAGTGACTATGGATTTTGTGGTTGGATTGCCAAGGACTTCAAAAGGCCATGATTCAATATGGGTTATTGTTGATAGATTAACCAAATCAGCTCATTTTTTGCCAATCAAGATGACTTTTACAGCTTCTCAATATGCTCAGATCTATATCAATGAGATTGCCAAGCTGCATGGAGTTCTAGTTTTGATCATCTCAGATAGAGGTACTCAGTTCACCTTGAGATTTTGGCAGAAATTACAAGAGTGCTTGGGTACACAGCTTGAATTCAGCGTAATATTTCATCCACAAACAGATAGGCAATCAGAGAGGACCATCCAAACTCTAGAAGACATGCTGAGGATGTGCATTCTGGACTTTGGAGGAAATTGGGATGATCACTTGCCATTGATAGAGTTTGCCTACAACAACAGCTACCATTCCACTATTCAAATGCCTCCTTATGAAGCATTATATGATAGGAAATGCAAATCTCCTTTGTGTTGGGATAAGGTTGGAGGAAAGTATATCGAAGGACTAGAATTGATAAGATATACATCGGAAAAGATTCCAATGATCCGAGAGAGATTAAAGACAACTTTCATCCACCAAAAGAGTTATGCCGATCCGAAGAGATAAGACCTTCAGTTTTCCATTAGAGATATACTATTTTTAAAGATCTCCCCAATGAAAGGAGTTTTATGGTTTGGCAAGAGAGACAAGCTATCTCCAAGATTCATTGGACCATTTGAGATTTTAGATAAAGTTGGAGAGGTTTCATACAGGTTAGCCTTGCCACCAAATCTGGACAGTGTACATCCAGTATTCCATGTGTCTATGCTTCGAAAATATGTGGCAGATTCTTCTCATGTGCTGCAAGTTCTAGCAGTGGACCTTCATCAAAACTTAACGTATGAAGAGATTCCAATTGCTATTGTGGACTGAATGATCAAGAGGCTGGGAAATAAAGATATATCAATGGTTAAGGTTCTATGGAGAAATCAAGCTATGGAAGAGTGTACTTGGGAGAGTGAACTGTCTATACGAACCAAGTACCCTCATTTATTTTAAGTTTAAGGTAAATTCTTTAAAATTTGAGGATGAATTTATTTAAGGGGGGGAAGAATGTAATACCCATTAATAAATATTTTATTTATTATTTAATTTCTGATTATTGAGATGATTGTGGATAGATTAATGTTTGAAGAAATTCTGAATTTTTGTGTGCAGGAAAGATTTTGGTGAGTCAGTTTTGTGGTTTTAAAAAGTAAATCATAAGAGTTGTAGATTTTTGTACTATCTATAAAATCTATAAAACTGTTCTAGAAAATTCTGTATGTGTAAGGAGATGTTCTCCTCAACAATAATCTTTCTAGCTCTCTTTTCCTACAGTAAGTTTGATGTGTATTCTGAGAATGTGAAAATTTGAGTTTGTTTATTATTCTTCTGTGTATGGTAGTGGATGTTTGAGTTAAAAGTGTAAACAGAAAAAATGTTCCTTCATGTGTTATATTAAGGGCTATGAAATTTCAATGAGATTGGATAACTGTAGTTCAAGAGATAGCTAATTTAATCAGACCTACTCGGGCAGTTCTTAGAGAGTAAAGTCTGGGTGAATTTAGAAATTCACCATCAATTGTGTAGATCTCCTTTTTTATTTGAGTTTTGGTTATGATGGACCCCTGAGTGTATATTTTAAGTGACAAAAAGAATCAAGGAGTTTGGGTGTCTATAGCTCAATTGCGAGCTGGTTCTGTGCGGAGTGACAATGAGGGTTTTCCAGCTCGGCAGAATAGGTAGTGCGAGGTGGCATATGCGAGGTAGCATATGCGAAGTGGGATATACGAGATGGCATATGCAAAGTGAAACTTGGCTAGATGGCATATGCGAAGTGGAATATGCGAGGTGGCATATGCAAAGTGGGATATGCGAGGTGGCATATGCAAAGTGGGATATGCAAGGTGGCATATGCGAAGTGGAATATGCGAGGTGGCATATGTGAAGTGGGATATACGAGGTGACATATGCAGAGTGGCATATGCAAAGTGAGTTTGGCGAAGTGGGAAGCTGAAAGCTGTAGCCTATTTTAAAAGGAGAAGAAATAGTTGTTTTCACGATATCTTCTTCTTCTCTTTTCTTCATTCGTTCTCATTTCTTCTCCTGTATTTCTCAAATCTGTCCCAATCATTTTTTATGCATTAATACTCGAAATTAATGTATTGAATCATTAAGATAGCACATTTAAGGCTATGATCATTATTTTAAGTCAGATTCTTCCAGAACTCAGTTTTGGGAAAAATAAGGTAATTTTCTCCAAACTTCATTTTCTCTTTAGATTAAGAATTTTGATAGATAGAATAGATCTATATGAGTACATAGATTCTATTATAAGTATTTAAGACTATTAATTTTGATTAATAATCAAGATACCATAATTTATGGAATTTGATGAATAGTGACATGAATAGCAAGTAGGTTCTTAAACTTCAGATTTTCTTTAAGAGATAAATTAAATTGTTGTTAGGAGAAAATAATAGAGGCTATAAGATGATTAAAATTATAAAGAATCATATTATGTATTGTTGATTAAAGAAACCCTAATTTTGAACATTTAGGGAAATGTCATAGGAAAAGAAAACTCAAAAAATTAAAGGAGATTTATTGGTCGTGCAAGTAGCTGAGGATAAATTGCTTTAAGGTAAGTATGAACATTGCATATACATATTGCTTCTTTGAAAGAAACTGTCCAAGCCTTCTTAATATCCACATATAAGATTCACATGTTATATGACATTGTATTACTGACCTATTAATTGAAATTTCCATGATATTCTCAAACAATGACAATTTGTTACATGTGATTACCATATATATATTGTAAATGACTTGGTCATCTTTCCTTGGACCAAGTTCATATGAAACCGAATTGTAACTTGACTGAATTTATATTATATGTTGATGCTCTTATGACCAATATGTTTTCTTGTAAGATTGCAACTATATGACCCATGATATGGATAGAATGCTCTTCCCAATGAGAGTAAATTCATTGGTCCATTGTGCATTTTGGGAACTTAGCTAATAGGATTTTTATCAGTGTTCCACCTAAAGAAGACCATGAGCTCTAGGCGTATGCCTGGCCAAGCATGCGTTTGCGATAAGGTAGCATGGACTACTGATGCGCTCTGTTGTGATAGGTAGCGAGGCTACTGATGCACTCTTCATTCTATCATGTAATTTGATAGTGCTATTCGATTGTGAGCACTTTTGTTCTTGTAAGCATAACCTTATGATATTTTCTTACCCATGTTCTTTGGATTGACTTTTCCTTTGGACTGATATTTTCTATATTGCATGTTTATATCTTACTGAGTTGAAGGCTCACTCCTCTTCTGTGGATTTTAGGTGATAGTGTAGCTCAAAAGGAAGCTAATATAGAAGACCGAGCTTCTTGATTCATTCCTCCAAGAAGTCTCCATTATAATTATTTTGATATATATATATATTCATCGGATTGTATTATGGTAATGTATGTATGAGGAGTATACTTTAGAGCCCCGTAGTTAGATATTGAGGACGATATTATTTTGATGTCTGAACTATTACGTTTTTGGGCTGCCCTTATTCCTTAGTGATGTGAGATGTATCTTTTGATCAGTAAGGAATAAGAGGAAATTATTATATGATGATAAATATAAATGTATGAATTGTGATTACATGAATCATAGAAATGAATATTGTAATGATATCTATATTTGATATGAATATGTAGTATGAATGAGATCCAAGATATGAGTGTTCTACGGATTTATGGTGACCTTAAGTCTACTCTTATTCTAGGATCGTCGCACCACTGGAGTCAGAGTGTGACAGAATTATTGAAACAAACATTTTGTAATAATAAATTTAAAAATTTTATTTATCATACCAAATGATAAAATTTATTAATTTCATTCATTTCACAATTCATAATTTCTAATTCCATAAATTTTATTAAATTCATAAATTTTAAATATCCTCAATTCAAACAAGACCTAAAAGTGTACACAAGGATACTATAATCTTCTTCAAGGGTAGTTTTTGTTCCTAAATAAGAAGTGTCTTGGTATTGATTAGCACAATTAGTATGCTTGGGCAAGATGAAAATACCATGTTGAAAGTAGGCCTTTTTCAATAGGTGAAAATAAGACTTGACCATATTTATTTTTAGGACAGTGATATTAACACTTCTATTTTAATTTCTGCACTTTTTATGCTTTTTTTAATTATTAAACTGGATTATAATGCACATATTATATTTAATTAATAATTTTCATAAAGAAAAAGATTTAATTTTTATTTTCTTTTATATTTCTTATTATTATTACTTTTTAATTAGTAGAAATACTATTTATATTTTTTATTAGAAAAATATGGTACTAAAATTTATACTTAATAAATACATAATTTTTTTATAGAGAAAAATATCATAATAAAATTTTTATTTTTATATTTTATAAAACAAATTTTATTTTATTTTTATATTTTGTTTAACTTTTAATGAAGCAATTCTTTTTTTTTTATTATCAAGATTAATTAACTAAATAAAAAAGATAAAAATATTAACAAACAGTATAATAATCTCAAAAATATTATTTGTTTAACAATACATACAGTTAAATTTCGATAAATTAATACTCGATAAATTAATAATCTCTATTATATAATTTTTTTTTATCTTAACTTGAGCCAGTGGATTAAATTAATAATTTTGATAAATTAATAAGATAATATTTTCCTGAAAATTCATATAAAATTATATGGTCCCATTTATATTATAAATTAATAATTTACTAATATTGTATATATAATAAACTATGATACTTTATTAAAATATGAGTCTATTATTACTTGGTTTTTCTTGAAATTTAAATATAGATGAATCTTATCTCTAATTTCTTATTGCATCCAAAAATTTTGGGGTTGAACTCTCGAATTGCAATAAAAACTTATGAAGTGTTGTTGATACTTTGAGTGCGTTCTCATCTCTAATTTCACTTGATTGTATTTTATATTGTAAACTATCTTTCAAGTGAAATCTGTCAGAAATTCATTGTTGTAATTCTTTTGGAGTACATGTCGAATACTTTTTATTATATTCGCATAATATTTTACGCATCTCATATGTCATGATTGATTTTTGAACACTTTTTAAATGAGAAGTCATTGTAACTATAAAATATATAAGATATCATTTGAAGTAATTTATATAAAAACTATTTTAAATTTAAATAATGATACTTTAATATTTTTTTCCCTTCATTTAATTCATATTCAATATATACATATTTTTCTGTTCAATTTATTTAATTCATATTCAATTGATAGCATATTTATTTTATTTTATTTTAATTAATTCATATTTAATTTATCATTTTTTTTTCAATTCATTTAACTCATATTGAATAGATTACAAAATTTATAAAATATAATAATTTTTAGTTGATTAAATATTATTTGTTGAATTATAAATTGTCACACCCCAACTCCAGTGGTGCGACGGTCCTAGAGCAAACATAGGCTTAAGGCCACCATAAACCTGTAGAACTCACATATCATGAATCTTATATATAATTATATCACTTACAACATCATAGATTATCATACATTAATCATTGCTATAAATTCAGTTAAGCATCCATCAAATCTTTACTATTATCATATCATAGCTTTCTCTTGTTCCTTAATGATAAAAAAATGTATCTCACATCACTAAGGAACAAAAGTACCCAAAAGGTAACAATCATACATCAAAATATACTAGTATCCTCAAATGACTAACTACGGAGCTTTAGAGTATACTCCAATACATATTGTGTTATAATACCATTAAATGAATATACAAAATATCTCAAAAGTTATTACAATGAAGCTTCTTGGGATAAACAAGTCAAGAAGCCTGATCCTCTCTATTAGCTCCTTCACGAGCTATGCTATTACCTGAAATCCACAGAAGAGGAGCGAGCCTTCAACTCAGTAAGATATGAACATTATTAAACAAGAATCTGAATATTGAATCATAGTCATGAATAAATATCTATACATATAGGTATGAAAGAATCATAAGCTTGGCTTGACGGAACATGGGTACTCATAAAATCTTGCTATATCAAATCATATCACAAATCAAATCATGGTTCATATCTGAAATAAAAATGCCCACAAAGAATGGCATTATCAAATCTCATCTGATAGAATTGATCTCATGTCATAACATACGTATCAGTAGCCTTGCTACCTTAACGTGCACACATGCTTGGCCAGGCATGCGTCTAGAGCTCATGGCCCCCTCTAGCTGGAACACTGATAAAAATCCTATCAGCTGGGCTCTCAAAGTGCACAATGGACCAATGAATTTACTCTTATTGGGAAGAGTGTTCTATTCATGGGTCATGGGGTTTCTATCTCATAGGAAGCATATTGGTTGCAAGACCACCATCATTCAAATTGGGTTTAACAAACAAGAATCATCCGAGTTTGATCAAAGAAAATTGATCAAGTAATTTACGTCATATACATAAATATATATATACAAGTATATGTGAATGAACAAATCAAAGATGCTTGATCTTATTATTTCAAAGAGACAAGAAATAAATAAATGTTAATACTTACCTTAATACAATTTCTCTTGTAATTCCCTCTAGCAAATTCCAACTCCAACTCCTCAATTAATTTGATTTCCTCCTCCTAAGAAATTTTTCCAAATATACAAAATTAGGATTTTCTCTAAATCAATAATATTTATCATGATTTCCTAATAATTAATTATCTTAGAGTCTCTATTCTTAATTCCCAACAACAAATTTTATTTATCTCTTAAAAAAAATCTACATTTAATTTCGGAGTTACTATTCATGTTACTATTCATGATAGCCTTAACATTCTGATTTCTCCCACATTAACTACCATTAATGACTTCAGATTACTTGCAATAAATTCTATATACCAAATATTAATTATTCTAATCCATAGACTTAAATAAATCTAAAGAAAATAGTTTAAGAAGAAACTTTACCTTATTTCCTTCAAACTGAAATTCCTGTGATTACTTGCTCAAATATGATGATTTCTGCCTTAATATAGGCTAATCTAGAAGTCTAATATATTAATTTGAGTATTAATGCCTTAGAAAATAAAATGAGCTAACTCTGAGAAAAGACTGAATATAAACGAAGAAAGAAAGAAAGGAAAAATCGTGAAACGCTACTGGGGTTGCTGGGTTTAAATAAACCACTGCCCAGAAAAACACGCTTGCTAGCTGGCCTTTCTCACTTCGCATTATCCAACTCGCACTTTCTAGCTCGCCAAACTGATCCAGCAATGTCACCTCACTATTCTAGCTCGCATATGTCACCTCGCATATGCTGCCTCGCCAGACTCTCCTCGCGAACTTTTCTTCGTATATGCCATTTCGCCTCTTCACGAACTACCACTTCGCACATTCTCTCTTCGCATAATGCCACCTCGCCTTTCCTCTTCGCCAAACCTCTTCTCCAAATCCTCTTCGCCACACCTCTTCGCCAAACCCTCTTTGCCAAACCTCTTCTCCAAATCCTCTTTGCACATGCCACCTCGCATATGCCTCTTTACTCATTGCCAGCTCGCAAAATGCCACTTCACATTTTACCGGCTCGCCATACCAAGATTATGCTAAGTTAAAACCTTTCCTGAACAACTTACACTTAACCAGCTCGCAAATAAGCTACAAATATCCAAAGTTATTGATTCTTTCTGCCATTTAAAAAAAACATGTAGAGGCACATCATATAAAAAATTCAAATCATAAAAACTAACACACAGTTCATGGTGACTCTCCAAAAGTCACCCAGACTTATTGCCTTAGAATCTCTCTGAACAGCCCTGAGAAAACCACTCTCCACTGAGATATACTTATCCCAAAATTCTGAAATTTTACAGTCATCATCACAACACACAAAGAAATATTTTTCATGTTTACACCTTTAGCTAATTCTGTCTCAGTCATTCCCAATAAATTTAAACAAACACTGACTTCCTGCAGAAATATTCAACCAGACTAGCCTTGCTTAAATAGACATAACTCAACACTCACATAGAATTTTTCCAAACAATTTTATAGAATTATAGTTAAGATATAAACTCACAACTTTTATGTTTTACACTTTACCAAATTATGTCTTTAAGATTATGCAATTATCATCACAAAATCCTGCAACTGCAATAAAATCATAAATTCTCAAACATTCTCATTTGAAATTAATTAATTCCCCAAACATACAAAATTTATAAAAACACTAAAAAATGGCAGATATTACATAAATGCTCTCTTTAAATTAATAAATTATTAATTATCAATTAATTAATATCTCTTTTAATTAATAGAATTTACTAGTCTGAATAGTATTAATTTATAGAGATTTTACTGTATATGATTATTTGATTATTTACATATCATTTAATTTTATAATTTGATTCAATTTAAAAAGAAAAATATATGATTTATTATGACATTTTAGTAAAGCATATAATTAAAATATATTTTTGATAAAATATTATTAGATTTATAATTTAATATTTTATTTAGTAAATATCATTTTGTTAAAAATTAAAAAAAATACTAATGAAAAAGTGACCAAATCAAAATTTAAAAATTAAAAAAAATATATTTTATAATATGTAAAAATGAAAACACTATTTTTATATAAAAATTATATATTTATTAAATATACTTTTGTTATCATATTTTTGAAAAATAAAAATATAAAAATTACTTTTATGAAGTAAAAAAAATTGAAGAAAATGAAATTTAGGTTTTTTCTTTTTTTTAGCACATATATATATATATTTTAAGAATCAAGTAATGTGGAAACATACAGATCGTATTGTAAAATATGTAGACAATATTTTTAATAGATTTTAATCAGACATAAAATCAATACATATCTCTGATATCTCTCTAATTTGATCTCAACAATTTCAAGCTGACTTTAACCTCTTATCTTTTGTTGTGTGACCTCAAAAATCCTAAAACTTCGACTTGTGAGCACAAACTCTATTAATAATTGTTAGGCTAAAAAGATAAAGCGTATCACTTTTAAAAGATGATAATAATATGTATTTATCTCCTTATTTCAATAGCTTTTGGACTCTTTATACAGTTAAAGTACAACAGAAATCATATGATTAATTTAAACAAGACTTTCTATTATCAAAAAATTACCTTCAAAACTTGAATAAATCTTATCATAATAAATTATGAATTAATTCATTAAAAATTTGTAATCTCACTCTTTGTTTAGATTTTAATTTTCAAAATCATTAAATACTTATTTAATTCTTTATGTTAAAATTAAAGACACCAGTCCATTAAATTAAATTACTAATAATTTAATTTAATTGACAACTTAATATCTTGAAATTTTACACTTAACTTATTTCATATGTCGGATATACAATCTCGAAATTTAAGGATGTGTGTTATCAAATTCCAATTGTTAATGAGTTCCCTAATATTTTTTCTGAGAATTTGCCTGTGTTACCGCCATAAAAGGAGATAGAGTTTGAGATAGATGTTTATCTGGGCACAAATCCTATATCAATACATCCCTACCGAATGGCTCCTTCATAGTTGAAGGAATTAAAGGTGTAGTTACAAGAATTATTGGATAAGGGTTTTGCAACACCTGAGATTTTTTTTACTTGTATGTATTCTGAAATTCTTGTATTGATGTATATAAGATTTATTATGGAATGTTTGTTTTGGAAGTGAAATTTGTTTGTTTTGATTTGAATTTCAGAATTTGTGTTTGTGCAGAATTTTGCGAATTTATATTCAAGGTTTTAAAGAAAGAATTTGAGATATGTTGTACTCTCATGTGTTTAGTTTAAGTACAAGGAAGAATCGAGGCACTTAGAGTTCTGTAACTCAAAATAGAGCTGGTTTAGCATGTACTACCGAAGTGAATTTTTCAGCTTCTGTTGTGAACAGTGCATATAAACAGTAATCGTGAATAGTAACTGTAAACAGTAACTGTGAACAGTGCACGTGAACAGTGCGTAAATAGTAAACTCGAGATTTTATTTGGCAGTAGCTTCTTCACTTCATTTTCCACTTCTTTCTTTCTTCTTCTCTCTTCTTTTTCATTTCCTATTTCTCTCAACCATAAGTCATTTTTCTTCATTTCTAAAGTTTTAATACTCCAATTAAGCCTTATTAATGTTAGAAAACACAAATTAATGTATATAAGAGCATCAATTCAAGTCAAATTCTTCAAAATTTCTTTGGAGGAGAAAATAAGGTAATTTTCTCAAATCCTCTCTTTAGCTTGAGTTAAGTTTTTTGTTAGCTAGAATAATTATTTTTAAGTTATGGGTGATCTTTTGTAAGCATTAATAGCTAATAATTATGGTTAGATTTAATAGTATGAAGATTTATGATTTTTGGATTAATAGTGTTGTGAATAGTAGATTTTCTCTATAACTATTATTCATTCTCTATTAATGGTTAAATTAATGCTAGAATTTGTTTATAGAGACTCTAAGGAGTTTAGAATTTATGGAAGATTATTTTATGTGACTGTTTTGAGAAAAATCCTAAATTGTGAAATTTTGGGAATTTTTATTTAGGAAAAGAGAACTCAAGAAATTAAGGATCTTTTGGATTTGAGCAAGAGTTGAGCTTGATTAGAAAGTTTTTTTTTTTGGTGCTAAGAGGTAAGTGTGGATTTCGTTTCATGTGTATGATTCTCCATATGAGAATTTTTGCTAAAGTATATTATATTCATATATATATGTATATGTTATTTATGAATTCAATTTATTGAAACCCTCCTTAAGTAGAATCTTTGAATATTGATAATGACTTAGTTGTTCTATATATGTTATCCATTTTGATTGTTCACATCTTACTGAGTTGAAGGCTCACCGCTCTTCTGTGGATTCAAGTTCTAGCTTAGTTCGAGAGAAAGTTAATCCTGAAGACAGAGCTTTTTGATTTTCTTCTCCACAAGAAGACTCTTTTATGTAATATTTTTGGATAATAGTTGAATTATATATATATATATATATATATATATATATATATTCATGTCTATGAGAAGTATACTCTTAGAAGCTCCGTAGATGTGTGTGATGTTGCTTATGCCT
>CANXYC010273962.1:0-16552 GCA_948193065.1 Aleurites moluccanus | reverse complement strand
AAAATTTAATGTGAAATTTAATGCAGTTTTCTTTAAGAAATAAATGGAATTGTTGTTGGAAATTAAGAATAGAGATTCTAAGATAATTAATTAATGAGAAATCATGTGGAATATTATTATTTTGGAGAAACCCTAATTTTTGTATATTTGAGGAATTTCTTAGGAGGAGAAATTCAAAATTTATTGAGGAATTAAGTGGCAGAATTGCTAAAGAGAAATTAAGAGAAATTGTGTAAGAGGTAAGTATAAACATCCCATTTGATTATTGTTCATTGAAATTAAATTTATCAAAATATCCTTATGTTGATATCCTATTGCATATATATACATATATATACTTGAACAATGTGAATGGCTTGATCAATATTCTTGGATCAAGTCCATGTGTTCCTGCTTGTGAACCCAGTTTGTATAATGAGATATGATGATGGTCTTGAGACCAATATACTTTTATGATTTGATACCCATGACTCATGGATAGAACGCTCTTCCCAATGAGAGTAAATTCATTGGTCCATTGTGCACTTTGGGAGCCCAGCCGATAGGGTTTTTATCGGTGTTCTACCTAGAGGGGGCCAGGATCTCTAGGCGCATGCCTGGCCAAGCATGTGTGCACGTTGAGGTAGCAAGGCTACCGATACGTATGATATGATATGTGATCAGTTCTACCATATGAGATTTGATAATGCCATTCTTTGTGGGCATTCTTTTTTCCAAATATGAACCATGATTTGATTTATGACATGATTTGACACAACCAAAATATTATGAGAACCGCATTTCTTTCAAGTAAAGCTTATGACTTCTTTCATGCCTATATGTATAATTATTCGTTCATGACCATTATTCGATATTCAGTTTCTTATTGCATGATGTTCATATCTTACTGAGTTGAAAGCTCACTCCTCTTCTGTGGATTTCAGGTGATAGCTTAGCTCGAGAGGGGGCTAATAGAGAAGACCGAGCTTCTTGATTTGTTCACTCCAAGAAGCTTCATTGTAATTATTCTTTTGAAGTATTTTGTATATTTATTAATGGTATTATGATACAATATGTATTGGAGTATACTCTAGAGCTCCGTAGTTAGTCATTTGGGGATATTAGAATATTTTGATGTATGAATGTTATCCTTTGGATACTCTTGTTCCTCTCTGATGAGAGATGTCTTTTTTTGATCATTAAGGAACAAGAGAAAGATATGAAATGATTGATTTTGATTATATGTATGAATATGACAAATGTATGATAAAATATGATGTTACAACTTATCTGATGTTGAGGAGATTTATGATTTGTGAGTTCTACGGGTTTATGGTGGCCTTAAGCCTACCCTTGCCTAGAACCATCACACCACTAGAGTTAGGGTGTGACACTTCTAGAGAGCATGAGAGAAGCTAAATCTATAGAGTTTGAATGATTGGTTCAGACACCTGGTATGAGTCTTTCGGAGTACGCCAGGAAGTTCAGTAAGTTAAGCAAATTTACTCCAGCTTTGGTGCCTACAAAAGTAGCACGAATTTAGAGGTTTCGCAGAGGATTAGTGGCTCCACTATTTAAACTCCTAGTTGCTCTTGAGTTTGACTCTTACTCTAAGCTGGTGGATAAGGTTAGGGTAATTAAGAATAGAGAGATGGAAACTAGATCTGAAAGAGTTGAGAAGAAGGAAATTAAAATAGGCAGTTCTTCTAAACAAGAAAGTGGAATGAAAAGTATAGGAGTGACTCATCAGTCAGCTTCTAGAAATGGGTATAAAGGACCTTTAGAGAGACCACAATAGAGTTGGACTTCTCCTGAACCTATTTCTTAGATGAGCCATGGTTCAGCTATCTTTGCACCATCCAGGACTCATAGACCTTTGTGTTCTACATATGGTAAATTTCATAATGGCCTTTGTCATTATACGTCAGGAGTATGCTTTAGGTGTGGACAACAAGGTCATTTACTCAAGAATTGTCCACAACCATCCTTTAGAGATAGACCTCAGGCTTCTCAGACCGCAGTTTAGATGAATGGGGAGAGGAGTGTAAGTTAGCAGCCAGGTGCAGGCCGAGGCATTTTGGGCAGGACTGTAGAGGCTGGTAGAGAGTTAGGTCAGCATGTGGCTCAGGATTCAGGATCAACTCCCATGGGTAGAGGCAGAGGCAGCGTTTTTGCTTTAGCACAGCATGAGGCCCAGACATCTAACACGGTTGTTACAGGTATTCTCCCGATCCAAGCTTTGAATGCTAGAGTGTTGTTTGATTCAGGAGCTACTCATTCCTTTGTGTCATCATGTTTTGCTAAGAAATTGCATGTGCCCTGTGAGTTGCTTGAAACAGTATTGATTGTTTCTACTCCTTTAGAGGAAGAGATTGAAGTTCAAAACTTTTATCTCTCATGTGTGGTTAGCATAGGTGGAAAGAACTTGAATGTAGATTTGATAGAATTACCTGTGTTGGAATTTGATGTGATTTTGGGCATGGACTGGTTGTCTAAGCACTATGCTACCATAGATTGTAATAGGAAGAAGATAGTTTTCAAGTCAGCTTCAAGTGAGGAGTATTTCAAGGGGAGAGGAGTGAAGTACCATACAATGTGATATCTGCCATTAGGGCAAGAAGATTGTTAAGAAAGAGTTTCCAAGGGCATTTGGCTTATGTCTGGGATACTCGTAAGGAAGTGAAATACATGGAGTAGATTCCAATAGTTAGTGAGTTTCCGAATGTATTTCCTGAAGAATTACCATGGTTGACATTGGATAGAGAGATAGAGTTCGGTATCGTATTGCTGTTTGGCACGAGTCTGATTTCTATTCCTCCTTACCGTATGGCACCAATTGAGTTGAAAGAATTGAAAGTCCAGTTGCAGGATATGCTTGACAAGGGATTCATTAGACCTTGTAGTTCACCATGGGGAGAACCAGTACTCTTTGTGAAGAAGAAAGATGGTCCTATGAGATTGTGTATCGACTATAGGTAGCTTAACAAGGTTACCATCAGGAACAAGTACCCTTTACCAAGGATAGATGATCTATTTGACTAGTTGTAAGGTGCTAGTCATTTCTTCAAGATAGACTTGAAGTCGGGTTATCATCAGTTGAGGATTCGAAATGAGGATATATCGAAGACGGTTTTTCGGACTAGATATGGACACTATGAGTTCTTAGTGTTGCCATTTGGATTGACTAATGCACCAGCCGCATTCATGGACTTGATGAATAGGGTGTTCAGGAAATTTCTAGATAAGTTTATCATTGTATTCATTGATGATATCCTTGTATATTCTAAGAGAAAGGAAGAGCATGAAGAACATCTTTGATTGTGTTGTAGACCATAAGGAAGCATAAGTTGTTTGCCAAGTTCTCCAAGTGTGAGTTTTGGCTCGATAGTGTTTGTTTCCTTGGGCATGTGGATGAGTAAGGAAGGACTTGAAGTTGATCGTAGAAAGGTGGATGCAACTCTTAGTTGGCCTAGACCTATAAATATTTCTGAAATTAGAAGTTTCTTGGGTTTGGCAGGGTATTATAGGAGGTTTGTGCAAGATTTTTCTAAGATTGCAGCACCTTTGACCAAGCTTACTCAAAAGCAAGTGAAATTCCAATGGACGGATGCTTGCGAAGAGAGTTTCCACAAGTTGAAGACTTGTCTTAGCACGACACCTATTTTGGCTTCGCCGTTAGGAGAAGGAGGATATGCAGTGTATTGTGATGCATCAAGAGTAGGACTTGGATGTGTACTTATGCAGCATGGTAGAGTGATAGCCTATGCTTTTAGACAGTTGAGGAAGCATGAGGTGAATTACCCTACGCATAATCTTGAGATGGCTGTAGTTGTATTTGCATTAAAGATATAAAGACACTACCTGTATGGAGAGAAGTGTGAGATCTTCACAGATCATAAGAGTTTGAAGTATATCTTCCAGCAGAAGGATCTCAATATCCGACAGAGGAGATGGATGGAATTACTAAAAGATTATGACTGTGAAATATTGTACCATCCAGGAAAAGCTAATGTAGTGGCTGATGCCTTGAGTAGAAAATCTTTGGGAAGTTTATCCCATATCCGAGTTAGTAGGAGATCTCCAGTGAGAGAGGTGTAGAGTTTGCATGATATGGGGATTAGATTAGATCTATCAGATGTGGTTGTGCTTCTGGCTTATTTTCAAGTTAAACCAGTACTTATTTGTCAGATAAGAGAAGCGCAAGATAAGAATCCTTAGTTCTTAAAGCTAAAGGACGTTGTGGGAATAGAGAGAGCTTCAGGTTTTGCCATGGTTGATGGTGTACTGAGACTGGGCAATAGATAATGTGTTCCAGCTGTGGATGGATTAAGAGATGTAATTCTCAATGAAGCTTATCATTCTAGCTATAGTGTGCACCCAAGTGCAATGAAGATGTACCACGACATCAAGAGTTCTTATTGGTGGAGTGGAATGAAAAGAGATGTCGCAAAATATGTAGCTAAATGTCTAACTTATCAGCAAGTTAAGTTCGAGTATCAAAAGCCTTCGGGATTACTTCAACAGTTGCCATTGCCAGAATGGAAATGGGAGAGAGTGACTATGGATTTTATGGTTGGATTGCTAAGGACTTCAAGAGGCCATGATTCAATATCGGTTATTATTGATAGATTAACCAAGTCAACTCACTTCTTGCCAGTCAAGATGACTTATACGACTTCTCAGTATGCATAGATTTATGTCGATGAGATTGTCAAACTTTATGGAGTTCCAGTTTCGATCATCTCAGATAGAGGTACTCAGTTCACCTTAAGATTTTGGCAGAAATTACAAGAGTGCTTGGGTACACAGCTTGATTTCAGCATAATATTTCATCCACAAACAGATGGGCAATCAGAGAGGACCACCCAAACTCTAGAAGACATGTTTAGGATGTGCATTCTGGACTTTGGAGGAAATTGGGATGCTCATTTGCCGTTGATAGAATTTTCCTACAACAATAGCTACCATTCAATGATCCAAATGTCCCCTTATGAAGCTTTTTGTATGGCAGGAAATGTAGATCTCCCTTGTGTTGGGATGAGGTTGGAGGAAAGTATATCGAAGGACCATAATTGATAAGATATACATCAGAAAAGATTCCACTGACCCGAGAGATATTAAAGACAGCTTTCAATCGCCAAAAGAGTTATGTCGATCTAAAGAGAAAAGACCTTCAGTATTCCATTGGAGATCTAGTGTTTTTAAAGATCTCACCAATGAAAGGAGTTCTATGGTTTGGCAAGAGAGGCAACCTATCTCCATGATTTATATGACCATTTGAGATTTTAGATAAGGTTGGAGAGGTTTCATATAGGTTAGCCTTGCCACCAAATTTAGACAGTGTGCATCTAGTATTCCCTGTGTTAATGCTTCGAAAGTATGTGGTAGATTCTTCTCATGTGTTGCAAACTCAAGCAGTAGATCTTCAGCAAGACTTAACTTATGAAGAGGTTCTTATGGCGATAGAAATGGTTAAGGTCTTATGGAAGAATCAAGTAATGAAAGAGTGCACTTAGGAAAGTGAGCAAGTTATGCGAGCTAAGTATCCCCACCTATTTCAAGTTTAAGGTAAGTTCTTTAAAAATTCGAGGACAAATTTATTTAAGAGGGGAAGAATGTAATACCTTAATTTTTTTTTTTGCATGTTGTTGAGATGATTGTGGATAGATTAATGTTTTGAGAATTTCAGAATATGTATTCAGGAAGGATTTTATGAGTCAGTTTTCATGATCTTAAAAGAATAATTTGGAAAAATGTAAAACATAAGAGTTGTAGATTTATATCTTATCTTTAAGTCTGTAGAACTGTTTTATAAAATTGTGTGTGTGTGAGGAGATATGCTTCCTCGACCAAAACTTGTCTAGTTCGTTATTTCCTATAAAAAGTATGAGAATATTTGTTTATTCTGAAAATGTTAGAAGCTGAGTGAGTCAAAAGTGTAAACATGAAAAATGTTCCTTTATGTGTTATATAGATGGCTATATACTTTCAAGGATATTGGATAATTGTAGCTCAATATAGATCTAAATTAATCAGACCTGCTCGGATAGTACTTAGAGAGCAAAGTCAAGGTGAAATTTAGAAAATCACCATAAATTGTGTAGATCTCCTTTTGACCTGAATTTTGGAATCTTGGACCCCTAAGTGTCTATTTTAAGTGACAAAAATAATGGAGAAGTTTGGATATCTGTAGTTCATTTGCATGCTGGCTTAGTCTGAGTTGACGAGGAAGGTTTTCCAGCTCGACAGAAATAGGTAGTGCGAGCTAGCTCCTCGATTTCGAGGTGGATAGAGGCTGATCGAGATGGATAAGTGAGATTAGTGAAGTGGGATGGAAGAAGTGTAATTTGGTGAAATGAGATTAGCGAAGTGGCATTTGCCAAAGTGGGATATGGCGAAGTGAGATTAGCAAAGTGGGATTTGGCGAAGTGGGATTTGCGAAGTGGAATTTGGCGAAGTGGGATTGACGAAGTGGAAAATTTGGCGAAGTAGGTATTAGTGAGGCAGTAGCTTATTTAAAAGAACAGCAGTAGCCATTTTTTCACGATAACTTCTCCTTTTTTCTTTCTTTCTTCTCCATTTCTTCTCCTATCTCTCTCCAATCTGTTCCATTTGCTTTCTAATGCATTAATACTCAGAATTAATACATTAAATCATTAAATTATCATATTCAAAGACTTCGATCATTATTTTCAAGTTCAGATCCTTCAAGAACTCATTTTTTGGGAAATAAGGTGATTTTCTCCAAACTTCATTTTCTTTTTAGATTAAGATTTTTGGTAGTTAGAATAGCTGTTTATGAGTTATATAGAATCTATTATGAGAATTTAAAGCTATTAATTTTAATTAATATGGAAGATACCAAAATTTATAAATTTTGATGAATAGTGATGTGAATAGTAAGTATGTTCTTAATTTTCATATTTTCTTTAAGAGATGAATTAAATTGATGTTAGGAAATAACAATAGAGACAATAAGATGGTTAAAATTATAAAGAACCATATTATGTACTATTAATTGAGAAAACCCTAATTGTGAGTATTTGGGCAATTGTCATAAGAGAAGAGAACTCAACGAAATAGAGGAGATTTTTGACTGTACAAGTAATTGAGGGAAATACAAGGATAAATTGCTTTGAGGTAAGTATGAACGTTGCATATGCATATTGTTTCTTTGAAATTGATTGTTCAATCCTTCCCAATGTTCATATATATGATTCTCATGTTATGAAACATTGTATTATTAACCTATTAAATGAAATTCCCATGATGTTCTCAAACAAATGATAATTTGTTCCATGTAATCACTTTATATGTTGTAAATGACTTGGTCATTCTTCCTTGGACTAAGCTCATATGAAACATATTTGTTAACTTGAATGAATTCATGTATATATATTGATGGTCTTGTGATTAATATGATTCTTGTGAAATTCAAGCTATATGACCCATGATATGTATATGTATAAAACGTTCTTCCCAATGAGAGTAAATTCATTGGTCGATTATGCACTTTGGGAACCTAACTAATAGGGTTTTTATTAGTGTTCCACTTAGAGGGGACCATGAGCTCTAGGCATATATCTAGCCAAGCATATGTTTTGCGATAAGGTAGGAAGTACTACTGATGTGCTCTGTTGTGATAAGGTAGCAAGGCTACTGATGCACTCTGCAGTTCTATCGTATGATTTGATAGTGCTATTCCATTGTGAGCACTTATGTTATTGTAAGCATAACCTTATTATATTTTCATATCCATGTTCCTTTGGCTTGACCTTTACTTTGCATATTCATATCTTACTGAGTTAAAGGCTCACTCCTCTTTTGTGGATTTTAGGTGATAGTGTAGCTCGAGAGGGAGCTAATATAGAAGAAAGAGCTTCTTGATTCATTCCTCCAAGAAGACTCTATATAATCCTTTTGATATATATTCATTAGTTTGTATTATGGTATTGTATGTATGAGGAGTAAACTCTAGAGCTCTGTAGTTAGATGTTGAGGATGATATTATTTTGATGTCTGAATTGTTACAATTTGTGCTGCCCTTGTTCCTTATTGATGTGAGATATATCTTTTGATCGGTAAGGAACAAGAGGAAATCATATGATGATGAATGTAAATGTATGAATGATGATTGCATGAATCATAGAAATGTGTATTTATAATGATAACTATGTATGATGTGGATATATATTATGTATGAGATCCAGGATATGAGTGTTCTACGGGTTTATGGTGGCCTTAAGCCTACCCTTGCCCTATCGCACCGCTGGAGTTGGGGTGTTGATTTAAAATACTTGAATTGCCCTCTTCTTTTGCTCCTTCAAATGATTGATTACCAAATTCTATCAACTTTCTTCATAAAGCTTTTTCCTTCTTCAATTTCCTATCTATTTTTGGTTGATTTTCTTTGAAAAATGTTAGAAAACTATTTCTTTAGTTTTTCTCTACATGTAGTTCAGTTTTCTCCCTTTGAATAGCTTTCTTCTTCATCTTTTATATGCACCAGATGCCAACTAAAAAAAATGAAGATAAAGAAAAATAGAATTTTTCTAGATTTTTGATTACTGGTCATCTTTTCATTAATTTGATAAGTTAATCAATTATTTCCTATCAAAAATCTTCTCTTCACCCACCATGGTTGGCCACCTAGCCTTCTTTCTAGAATGGGTGGGTCTCACAACTTTATTTAATTGTACTTTGACCCAAAAATTTTCTTATTTGTATTTTTGACCCCAAAACTTTCTGTAATTTATTTTGTCTATTTTGTTTAGCTTCAACCATTAATGTAGGAAATGAAATACCTTATTTTAGGTTGTTCTATCATTTAAAAATATTTCTGGGTCAATTCTGAATCCCAGACAGTGGATTTCCAAAATTGCCCCCAAAGTTACCATAAATTATGATTTTGCAATTACTCTTATTTTCAGTATTTCTAAACATTTTTAACTCTTTCTCTTCACCATAATTTCACATAAAATTAACTAACTTAATTCTCTCAGGTTTGGGTCAGAAATTCTTAAATTAGTCGGACTGCTATTTCTCTGGCAGTGTAATTAACACCGGTACTTTCAAGGACAGTATCTTAAAAATGGTCCGGTTGAGGCTCAAAAATTCGTGAGTATTACACTCTACCATTCTCTGTATATTTTCATAATCGATTGACCCTATTCATACTTCAATTAATATTATATCCGTTACTATAGTCCGTTATATCCATACTGTCTTATGTACTTTCTTGTTATTCATTGCTCTATCTGCTTGGGTATTACACTCTAATCCCCTTAAATAAAATTCATCCTAGAATTTTCTTATCCAATAATACAATCATTGATAGATGTATCTTAAATAGTCTCCAATTATCTTTGTAATAATTTCTCTATATCGCTTATCATCTTACTTAGACTAATGTGTCAAATTCTATAGTCTTCTTATCTTTTGCGTTATTTCATAATTCTCATATCATTTCTTATCAGTATACGATCTATAGTCCATAAACATTTGATAATACAATACTTAAACTTTTAATATACTATACCTTAATATTTTCAATCACCTTATCAACATCATTGCATTAATCTTTTATTTTTATACATTATCACTTTGACCATTCACTCGTTTCCCATAAGCATATTCCCTAAATTTTTATAAATAATAACTTAATATTTATTTTCTTAAGTTTGAACCTCGATAATCAGTTAAGTATACCATTATAGGGACTATTATTATGTCATTTACTTCTCATTTTACTTAATTGCTATAACCTGTATCTATTATTTCATTACAATCATATTCTTAACTTTTTCACCATTTTATGCCTCAATAGCTTCATATTCTCCATGATTTAGAATCATCCATCGTACTTACTCATCATCATTGCACTCATTCTATCATTCAATCATTTACAAGAACATTATTCTTGTTATGCTATTACTTATAACACATATTGAAAGTTGATACTAACATAATCAATATCAACTTATCGTATACTAATTCAATCTGTATAGTAATCTCTTTTAGTCACTTTCAATTCTCATTCACTTTTAATTTACTATCACTTTTATCAATTCTCAATAAACACTTCTTTCTATATTACAGTATATATATATATATATATAGTTATAAGATGAAAAACATAACCGATAACGCTGATAACTACACTAACAGATGACTTCAAATGACGAGACAGGAATCCTATGCTCCATGGTACACTTATTAACTCATTGATACCTATAACACATATTATAAACCTTTAACTATGATACTACCTTTTTCATGACCCACTTTTGGAACACGACAGTCCTAGGGCACGGGTAAACTTAAGGTTACCAGATATCTGTAGAACCCATTAACATGCCAATTACAATCATTCATACTTGAAATCATTCTTTAATATTCAAATTTTACTTGAAAATTATTACTTTTATAGAAATTTTTCTAGGATTTCCCCTATATTTTTAATCTAATCCCATGACATAGTTATCATATTATACCACCTGCATAAAAACTACACTCCCAATATTTTCACTATTCTTATAACCTCAACTCCACAGTTCTCACAATCATATATAAAACACTTCTATATATGCATACCAAGTCAAAAATTACATTTTAACATTCATACCACTTCTATAATCTTTACTTCATTAACTTATTCACATCATTTATATTTCATTTCATTTGTAACTTTCATTAAACAAAGCATTCATATACACTCACAACTAGCAACCCAACAGTACCATGAAGCTGTAAGTGTATATAAATATAATTCCTCAAAACAAATAATTACACTGGAGTTTTTGATATCCCAAGACGAAGAATGGGATGACTTGGGAAACAACCACCACTACAACTTTGTTCCTGAAAAATAATAAATAATTACGATGTGAGTATAATAATACTCAGTGAGTAATACACATATACTTGTAAGACTAGGTGAGGGTGTTGCTCACAAGAAAGATAATGATGGCATAAAATATACAATAATAATGGGTTCATTAATCAATTAAAGATTCATAAAGTTGAAGTCATTTAACATATGGATTTAATTTCACATCAAAATTCATAGCATATCATATCATAAAATGACAGAATCATTATTGATCATTTAAGCAGAGGCTACAATCCGATAGCATACTATTTACTCATACAGTTGATTAGACCGCATGGCTAGGTCCTTAACCCCCTCTTAGCTAGGATCATTAAACCATTATGCATAATGTCATTAAAACTTATGTTATTTCATTAATGCCATACATATAGTGCTTAATCATTAGGTATCAAAAATAAACTTAAGAACTTTCAAGGGTTTAATACATGAAGCATTAGCCAATCATATAAATTCATTTAAAAAGAATCATTTGGGAGTATAAAAGGGCATAAAATTAATCATGGATCATATAGTTGGTATTTTTGGCCAACAATAAAATTTCATAGTAATTTTAATAATTTAATTTGAAGGCAATGCCAAGCAAAATAGTATGTATATTACTCACCTCACTTAGCACTTTCCACTGGTACACTTTCCACTCCTTTCTTTCTTAATCCAATGCTTATATTATTTATTCACTCTTGACTCTACATATTCAATTAATTCCAATTTAGATACTATTTAACATAAAAATACATTAATTACACTTATATTTAAGAAATTCCTAAATTTTCCAAATCTCTAAGGTTTTTCTGTGTAACATTCCTTATTGGCAGTCTGTACTCCTTAATCCATATCTCTTTCTATACTTATCCAAATACTTCAATTCTTATTCCTGCTTAAACTAGAAATATTTATATTTAACATATCCAAAATTCACCTTATTCCCATTACTACATAATTTATAGTGTTAATTTAAATTTAGGCTTACAACCAGCCCTGCTGCCTGCATTCTGTCTAAAATCTTATTCTGGCAGTCTGTATTATTCTATCTCATAACTCAATCTATACTTAACCAATTACTGTAATTGTTTTTCCTATTAGAATTATAAATATATAATTATAACATATCCAAATTTTAGAATACTTGGATCAATGCACAATTATTAGTAAAATTTCAAAATTAAACTACTACCTTGAAATCTCTATCCAAACAGACCTTGTTTCTATGACTATAATTAATTTTGTGCTCATCCAATTATAAAAAAAAATTAGATTCATTTATATAACATATAAATAAATATCTTTTATGTTTAACACTTTCTCTAATTCAACACTTTCTCTAATTCAGACTTTAAGATCCTCATATCCATAGAATTCAGTAGCCTATGTTCTATTTATCAGTCAATTCGGGCAGATTAGACTCATGACCTAATATCTCATAAACCACAAATCCAATTGAAAAACCTTTTTACAGGATTATAGATAAGACATAAATTAACACTTTTATATTGAAAACTTCTTCTAATTCTGTTTCTAACTTTCTCTATAATAAAAACACAGTAGCAAATTTCCTGAAATCCTAATTCTGACCAGTCACCATTTTTACTCAATAACTCTTTCCTCACTTCGAATTTTACAAATTTTTTTTATAGAAATATAACTAACATGTTTATCTACAACTTTCATGTGTTGGTCATCCTCAAATTCAGCCATCAAAATTTCGTAATATTAGCCACAATTTAGTGCCTCAAATCAGATTTCAGAAACTATATAAACCCTAACTCACTCTTTACATTTTTAGCTTAATTAACTCTATTATTTATTAAATCAAAGCATAAAACTCTTAAATTCAATCAAATAACTAAGTTTAGAAATCTTACTTTGATTTAAAACTCTTCAATTCCCCTCTTCTTTTGCTCCTCCAAATGATTGAATACCAAATTATATCTATTTTTATCATAAAACTTCTTCCTTCTTCAATTTCCTATCTATTTTTGGTTGATTTTCTTTGGAAAATGTTAGAAAAATATTTCTTTGATTTTTCTCTATATATGGTTCAGTTTTTTCCCTTTGAATAGCTTCTTCATCTTTTATATACACCAAATGCCAACTAACAAAATGAAGATAAAGAAAAATAGAATTTTCTAGACTTTTGATTACTTGTCATCTTTTCATTAATTTGATAAGTTAATTAATTATTTCCTATAAAAAATCTTCTCTTCACCCACCATGGATGGCCACCTAGCCTTCTTCTAGAATAGGTGGGTTCCATAACTTTGTTTAATTTCACTTTGGCCCAAAAATTTCTTTTTTTGCATTCTGACCCCAAAACTTTCTATAATTTATTATGTTTATTCTGTTTAGATTCAACCTCAAGTATGGGAAGTGAAATACCTTATTTTATGTGGTTCTATCATTTAAAAATAGTTCTGGGTCAATTCTGAATCCCAAACAGTGGATTTCAATAATTACCCTCAAAGTTGCCTTTATTTATAATTTTGCCATTACTCTTATTTTTAGTATTCCAAAATATTTTTTCACTCTTTCTTTTCATCATAATTTCACATAAAATTAACTTATTTGATCCCCCAAGTCAGGGTCAGAAATTCTTAAATTTGTTGGACTACTATTTCCCCAGCAGTGTAATTAACACCAGCATTATCCAGGACAATGTCTCAAAATGGGCCGATTGAGGCTGAAAAATTCTTGAATATTACTCTTTATCATTCTCTGTATATTTCAATAATCGATTGAGCTTATTCACACTTCAATTAATGCTTCATCAATCACTATAATTCACTATATTCATGTATTATCTACTATTCTATCTCATTATTTTCTATTTTGTTTGCTGAGGTATTATAGTATAATGGTATAGTTAGACTATAATTATGTATTATCTACTATTCTATCTCATTATTTTCTATTTTGTTTGCTAAGGTATTACAGTATAATGGTATAGTTAGACTATAATTATGTATGTATGGCATATTATGGAGTTTAATTAATATTATGGCATGAAATGATGGTAATTACAGTCAATTGTAGAATAATTACAGACATATTACAAAATGCCAGAATAGAATTTAATTGAGTAATTGAATAATTAATTGATAGTATTTGATTATTGTATGTGATACTAGATTCTACAGGTGTTGGTCATCTCTGGCATCTCCTGCATCCTATGACCGTCATATTCCTAAATTGGGATGTGACAAATAATTAACCACGAGTGAGTATAAACATACTCAATGAGTTAAGTATACATCATTCAAACATTAAGGTCAAGTAAATAGCTATAAGATAAGTCAATAAAAGTTAAATAATAAAAATATGATAGATGGATGCGAATATAACAAATTGGCATATTAAACAACTAATAATTTGCACACCAAATGCCAATAATAAGGATAATGGTTAACAATAACATATGATATTGTAATCGATAACAATGATAGCAATGACAAATAACAAAGAAGTAGGAGAAGAGTTTCAATGGTAACAATATAGGAATAAAGGAAAGAAATATGTAATGGTGGTAGACATCACCAACAATGGTTGGTAAATATCATATTAATATATGGAAGTGACAGATGAAGGCTAGTAATAGTAACAGTATATTAGTATCAGTGCATTACATAAGGCGGGCCATGTCTTACGATTAGGAAAAATCCATTCCTAGTTAGGGTAAACAGTATAAAGAGTCCATTGTGCTTAATGCTAATAGTATTTACCCACTACCCTGTCAGTGCGGTAGCTCTATCAGATCCACATACGTAGTAAACTTTGATAGCAATTCAATTATCCATTGTAATACCCTAGAAAGTTATAACTTGTATGCATGAATTAATTCTTAGTATGTGGTTTATAGGCATTGAAATGATGGGAAATAATTTTAGAGACACAGTTAGAAAGCGAATAAATTACTTTTTCAAAAATCGGCGGTGTCGGGAACACTGCCGAGAAATTAGCTGTCTGGTCAACAAATGAATTTCTGATTCTGACCAGGGGTTAAAAGATCACCTTAATGCATGTGTAATTTTGGTAAAAAGAAAGAGGTGAAAAATATTTAGGAACACTGAAAAAGTAATCAATGGTAAAATTGTAAATAAATAGAACTTTAAGGTGAATAGTGAAAATTGGTCCGTCGGAGTTTCAAAATGACTATGAACTATTTTTATAAATAAGTATAAATTAAAAATAAGCCTATTGATTCCCTACTTTGAAATCTAAATCCTGACAGAATTATCAAAATAAATTAAAGAAGAAGTTGGGGTCAAAGTATAATTACTTGAAAGTTTGAGGACTAAAATGAAATTTGCCATTTATGATTTTATATAAAAGCATGCCTTAGTCATTTTTATTCATCTTCTTCTTTTTTCTTCTTATGGCTGAACTCTTCTTCTTCTCCATCCACCACTCTTCCACCAAATTTCTTAAGAAAAATTCATAGAAAACCTAACTACAAACCTAGTTCTATCATTCCCCACCATTAATTTGCTTGGAAAGCTAAAGGAATTTAAGGATTAATTCCTCAAAGATTTCGGCTAGATCACTCCTTTGAGGTAAGAGATTGATTTGTTCAATTTTATGGTTTATTTAGATGATTTAGGAGTTGAATTGAATGGGTTTTAGGTTAGATTGCATCAATTGGTGCATTTTGATAGAAAACCCTAAATTGTTTAACCTATTTGAAGTTGTATGAATGAGTTTGATGAATTAGTGTTAGTTAATATTAATTAGGCTTAGAATATGTTAATTGGAGGCTATTGGATAATGATTTTGTGGTTGTTTTGGTGTAGAAAACAAAGATTGCACAAATTGTGCATTTTACCTCCTTTGAAGCAATTGGGTGGAAATCAAGTTTTCAAGGCATTTGAAAGCATTAGGTAAGTTCTATATGCATCATTTACCATGCCTAATTCTTTAGACTTGAAATTGGAAACCTATTATGAAAGCCCATTTTTGGCCAAATGCAATTTACTATTCATGGCCTTGTTTTTGCTTTGTTTTTCCTTTGTATTTCATGGCCAATTTGATCCATTTCATGTTGTTTAATCTTGTATATTTAATAACTATTGTGTTATTGATAATGTGGATTATTGTTAGTTGAATTGGGCATGCCAAATTTGCACCAAACCCTAGCCTATTGGCTTGCCATTTTGTGCCCACCAAGTGTTTAAAAAAATGTCTAATTTTTTTTGCCTTGGCCTATTGCTTTATATTCCATAGGCCTACCATTTGAATGCCATCATCGCCAGCGACATTGGCATGCTAATTGGCCTACCGATTTCCTTTGCCGAACTAACCTTTGTTGTTTACTATACCACTTATCATTGATTGTGTATCATATATTACAATGCCATTAATTCTATTTTTAATTGATTTGAATGGTAATTAAGCTTATTGATATGGAAGATACCATTGTTGCATAATGGTGTCCATTGATATATTCCTTTCTTATATTGATCCTAATGTGGCTTGACAGAGCTACCAATCCGACAAGGTAGTTGGAATATACTGTTGGCGATGTGCACATTGTATTACTGATGCCCTGGCTGGGAAGGGTTATGGTCCTGGCCATAAGACCTAATCAGTCTTATGCTTACTGATATGGATATTACTGGAGACTGTATGTTCGCATATAGTCCATACTGATGCTACTGGAGACTGTATGATTTCATATAGTCCATCCCTTTA
>CANXYC010273934.1:0-12563 GCA_948193065.1 Aleurites moluccanus | reverse complement strand
AGTCACTACACATACTAGTCTCGATGTATTATTGATATCCCATTTCACAATAATACTTGACTAGAGATGATTTTAGAATATCTTATTCTAGGGACATTATTATAATAATTTATATTACACAGTTATTCAAATAATCATAATAATGAAAGCCATAAATATATAAATTATGATATAAAATGTACCAAAACAATCATCTGATGATTGGTCTTTAGGGCACAAATCCAACAAGAAGTTCACAGCAAAACCACCAGAAACTTTAACTAAAACTAATCAGAGTCAGCAATCAGTAGTTAAATGAGGGGGTAAACTAGGGGTATTATAGAGCCATCAGCATCAGGGTTTTCATGAGGTTCTTCTAGACCAGCATCATATATACCCAATTATCCCACATGTCATAGTGGAGAATGCAGACAAAAGACTGGTGCATGTATAAAATATGGCCAATATGGACATTTTATGAGAAACAGTCCTTATTATGGTGAACAACAAACTACTACAGTGACTTCACATCCGACAGTTTAGATAAGTAGGAATGATAACAGGGGGGTGTTGGAAGTAGAGTCAGAGGACAAGGACAAAGTCATAACACTAGCCAGACACTAGTAGGAAGAGATCAAGGCAAAGTATTGTTAATGCATAGCAGGCCCAAAGATCCATCACCACTATGATAGGTATGATTCATGTACAGCATGAAATAGCACAAGTATTGATTCTGGTGACACTCATTCATTTGTCTCACTAATGTTTCTATCTAAATTGGGAATGGAGAACAACTAATGCAAATACCCCTAGAAATATCTACTCCACTGGGTGAGAGTATAAAAGTGAGATATATTTACCTGGGTTGTAATGTAGAAATTGAGGGTAGAACCTTACCTGTTGATCTAATAGAGCTAACACTACTAGAACTTGATGTAATATTAGGGATGGATTGGCTAACCACTCATCATGCATTGATTAATTGTTACGGGAAGAAGATAAAATTTCAGTCGGAAAGGCAAGATGAGTTTGTGTTTCAAGGTGGCAAAAGTGACCTCGGAGTTAAATTAATATCAACTATTGGAGCAAAGAGACTTTCACAGAAGGGTTATCCTGCATATCTAGCAAGTGTAGTATATATTCAAAAGATTTCAAAGGGAGTAGATCATATTCCTGTTGTCAATGAGTTACCATATGTTTTTCCTGAAGATTTGCTAGGTTTGCCATCAGAAAGGGAGATTGAGTTTGTGATTGAAGTTTACCCGGGTACTGATCCTATTTCCATTCCTTCTTATCAAATTACTCCTATATAATTAAAAGAATTGATGGTCCAGTTGTAAGAATTACTGTATAAGGGGTTTATTAGATCAATTAGTTCAACTTGGGGTGCATTGGTGTTGTTTGTTAAGAAGAAGGTGTCACGAACCGTTTTAGGATCGCAACGGTCCTAAGGTGCGGGAGATGCCGAGGCGACCAGCACTTGTAGAACCCATCAATCACTATAATGCAATCACAATATCGTAGTGGAAAAATCATATATTATCAATTACACATCAGTCTATAAACAAACACTTACATAATCACTATTCATTATGTCATTCTTTCTGTAACTCTCTGTAAATACCATAATCATATCATTAATAATCTCCAATATTCCCATACATACATGTTCATACTCTAACTATACCATACAAACTCTAACTATACCATACAAAACCCATGGAGCAGCTAGGATATGAACATACGAAATAATATAGTGTTCATAATATTATATTGACACAAGATCTGCAGAATCCATAGAGAGCCAAAAGAGCTGGGATATCTGCCTCCTACTCTGCACTTGAGAGGGTAAACAGCGAGAGGTGAGTATATATGATACTCAGTGAATCTAATATGCATCGACAAATAACAGATAATGGAATATCAATAAGCAGTAGGCAGATGAAATAAATGGATCAATCTGTTCAGAGTCTCTGTAAATATAGAAGCAAGTATAAAATATGACTGTAAGTAAACAATCATATCAATATAATCAATATCACATGAATAAGATGGAAATGACAGATATAGAGCCATGAAACGTATAGAAATGTGTCAAGCACAAATCACTATATACATATTGTGAGGCCTCGCCTGAGCACCGCCATGTTTGGGCCCGCCCTCTTCTAGAGGAAAAGAGAGCATTGGGGCATTGGGGTGCTTATATAGGGGCAATTTCTCACAGAGGAGACGAGCTTAGCGCCTTTTATTTTAAATCGATTTTGATGTTTTGAAGTTGCCACCTTAAGTTATTTTTGTAGGGAAAATTTAAGGTAAAAACCCATTTTGACTCCAATCTTATCCCAAAGGAAAAAAGTGAACTAGTCCTTGAAACCAAAGAGGATTCGGGACTAGGTTTTCGTTTGAACTTGGCTTTCAATTTTAACCTTGATTTAAAATGATTTTCATGAACAATTAAAGAATGACATATAAGATGCATGAGCAAGTAATTAAATGGATGAACAATATAATCAAGTAAAGCAATTAAAAGAAAAGAGATGGTTTTTGTCGTTTTTGGATTTGAAGCTTTCATACAGCTTGCTAGCGTATCCCGTCGAATGGGAATCAAAACCCATGCAGTTCTTCCTTCTCGCGAAGGAGGGTTGATTTTATGCCCAATTTATCATGTTTTGATTCTTTATTTTAATGCTTTACTAAAATAAAGAGGACGAGTTAGAAAACGTACTTTTGCCCTAGCTTTTAGGGATGCTAGCGGACGGAGTGCTCTTCCGGAGTGGAGTTCCACCTTGGATCGGATGGCGCCTCGAGGTGATGAGTCGAGATGCCTTTGTAGCTCTTAAGAAAGTGAATCAGCAGAGGGACCTTGCTTCGAGGAAAGATTAAACTGAAAGGCTCAATACGCCCCTAATAGCAACTCTTTTAAATCAAAAGAGAGCTAAAGAAGAAGAAAATATCACTTGGAAAGGAAAAAAGATGAAATCTATTGACGAAAATGATTTCTTGGTCTTTTTTCCTTGCCTTTTGCGAGTCTTGGCATGCTTCGTGTGTCACCGAGTGCTTTTGTGTGTTTGGAAGGTGGGGGGAGGCTCTCTATTTATAATAGGAGCTTTGGGGGTCGAATCCTATCATTTTTCGATGTGGAATTCGGAAGAAATCAAGTGCAGAACGTCGCTATCGCCAACAAAAGGAGTTGTTGCCACCAAAGGGGGTGGCAGCGCCGCCATAGTGCCTTGGCGGCACAAGGAATGAAGGAGGGCAGCAACCACAGCAGGGAGCTGTGCTGCATGGCGGCTGCCGCCCAGAAGGGGTGGCAGCGCCGCCATAGTGCCTTGGTGGCACAGGGCATGAAGGAGGGCAGCAGCTGCGCTCCAACTTCATTTTGAGGCCATTCCAAGTCTGCCCGAGCGCGGGTTTGATTCTGGGGAATGTCGTTCGAGTTGGCACGAGTCCGAGGGGTGTAAAAAATGAGTTTTCACACCTTGTTCCTTATTGATGTGGGATGTATCTTTTGATTGGTAAGGAACAAGAGAAAATTATATGATGATATATGGAAATGCATGAATGATGATTATATGATTCACAAAAATGAGTATACATGATGATAATTATATATGATGTGGATATATGATATGTATGAGATCCATGATATGAGTGTTCTACAGGATTATGGGCTTTAAGCCTACCTTTACCCTAGGACCGTCGCACCACTAGAGTCGGGGTGTGATATGTATTTACTCCAATGTATTTTTAGTTGGTCCATAATCCATCTAATTTAAGATGTGTGACAGAAATTTTGATAAAGGAACTCTTGAAAATTAATAACAAATAAAATACCTAGAGGTGCTTAAAATTAGAGCTTTATTAAACACCTTTCTCATATATATTATGTTTTCCCTTAAGTAATTCCATATTGGTTCCAAGTTACTTTTCTTAGTTATTTAGGATCTTAATTTAAGGTTTCTATAATTGATTTTAATAAAGAAACTCTTAAGAATATTTTAAAAATCCACTACCTTCCAAGTTCTTTCTATCTATAAAAATATCATTCTTTAATCTACTAATTCAATACTTATAATTATCATGATCAAATCAATTCATAACTTGATTCATATTAACTATCATTATCATATATGTCATATCCCCACTTCAGGGATGTGATTGTTCTAAGTCACAGATGAACTTAAAATCACCAGATACCCATAGAACCCATTAACAAATTAATTACACTTATTAGTCATTAATTCTATAAAAATTTCACCAGAGTTTCTTTTGTAATTTTAAGTTAATTCCAAAGATATAAATATCATTAAATTTTTATCACAACCTGTAGAACAATTAGTACTCCCATTAGTCCCCTTTATAACCTCAACTTCAATAATTCAATGAAACATTCATATCACTTCTATAACCAATTCATAATCTTCATATTTTCTCCACTCGATTCAATCACATTTTTCAATTCAATGCCAATTAATTAAATTGTCATAAATCAATTCACATCTAGCATGCCAATATGATTAATTAATATTAAATCATTTATCACTTAATTACTTATTAGCCTGTTATTCATTCATTTCTTTATTACTAATCACTATTGATTACTTATATTATTATTCATCTTTAATTAGTCATATTGTCATCTATCTTCTACTACCATACTATTGCATTCATACCATCAATCCACTAAAGTTATACTATTATTTTACAATTTATAAATTTTCTAACCCTTTACTATGGAGCATCTAAAGTAGCTAATTAGTTTCAAAATAACAAGAATTACATTAACCTTGACGGTTCCAAATGGAAGAAGGGAAAAGCCGTGGAACCACTTCTACACCTGAAAATGTTAAATAACTATAATGT
This sequence comes from Aleurites moluccanus, assembly GCA_948193065.1. Lineage (NCBI taxonomy): Eukaryota > Viridiplantae > Streptophyta > Magnoliopsida > Malpighiales > Euphorbiaceae > Aleurites > Aleurites moluccanus. Next base: position 7,721 of record CANXYC010273934.1, on the reverse strand, counting down.
GAGTATATAACTCAGTGAGTATAGATATATAATCATACATGCAGATTAGGTACACAATGAAAGTTTAAAAATTAATAAAGGATATCAATTTCGGTAGTCAATGTATCAGAGGTCACATTATGCCACAATATAATTGCATGACAGAAAATTCGAGTCCACATGTCCACTTAAATATTAAGTAGAGGCTACAGTCATGTAGCATGCTTCCACTCATACAGTTGATTTGATTGTATAGCGAGGATCTTACCCCCTCCTAGCTAGGGTCCACATTATTTTATTATGCACAATGCTGATGTATTTTAACCTATACCCCATCGAAAGGGCTTCTCTGTCAATGCATTGTAATGGAGGCAATTTAAGGTTCACATGTAAAGAATCATATAAGTTCAATTCACATTTAAGGTTTATTTATAACAATAAGATCAATTATTAATAAAATCAATTCAATAAACAATTCAATAAACGGTAGCAATGAATGGTACGATCATTAGGGTCAATTAGGTTTGACAATTTAAAAGATGTACATGGATTACAAAATTATGCATAACTATATATCTATAACTCATCTTAATATTTAGATTCCACATTTTCAATTTCCTAACTCCTTAGTCCAATTAAGTAGCACATATAATCTCCACTTCACCTTTCATTTTTCCTTTGATACTACATATTCAATTATTTTTAATTTAGATTCCAATTAACATAAAATTATATTAATTAAACATTAATTGAAGAAATTTCCTAAAATCCCTAAATTCTAGGGTTTATTCTTAAGAAAAATATCACTGGCAGCCTTAGTTCATTTACACATATCTCTAGTTATACTTATCTAATTATTTCAATTATTCTTAATTAAACTAGACATCTGAGACTTTAACATATCCAAAATTCAAATTATTCTAGATACTACTCAATTTATAGTGGATTTCTAAAGTCAGTCTGCAACCCTGCAACTCACATCTGGGCAAACCTCACTATTTTAGCTACAACTCAATCCGTACATGTTCATTTGTATAACTGTTTGACAAACACCTATATAACATATAAATAAACATTTTTAATTTTTTCACTTCTCCTAATTCAGAATTTAAGGTCCTCAAATTCATAAAATATAGTATCATATTATATAGGGCATCAATCCAGATCAATTCAACTTATAGCCTAATATCTTATTACTCACTTCAAATTTTGTAAAACTATTACAGAGGCATATATATAGGATATAAAGCTACAACTTTTATGTTTTATACTTTTCCAAAATTTGAATCTAAGATTACGGAATTTATAGTCCAATTTTTTGTTCACTCACAGGAATTTCAGAATTCTTTCTAGTATACTCCTTTATTAACTCAATTTCAACTTGAATCAATCTCCTTTTCTAATTCAAATCCTCAAATTTACATAATTAAAATCCTATCTCTAATCCATATAATATCATTCATATCATCATATAATCAATTTAATCCTATCATTTCCTTAACTATACTATCCATATAAGTTAAAGAAATGAACCAAAACTTAAAAGGGAAAGGTTACCTCACTTTGAAGACTTGAACTCCCTTGGATCTCTTCTTGCTTTTTCTTCCTTTTTCTCAGCCTTGAAATCATCTCAATCACTTCTAGTCACCTTAATTTACTCTTAAAAATACTTAAAAGATATTGATTTGAAGATTGGACTTTGGGAATAAAGGTTTTGAAAGAGAAGAATTTGAAGGAAATTTTGTGAATTTCCCTCTTATGGTAGTTCGGCCATGTCACATCCCCCACTTCAGGAAATATAATGGTATTAGGGATTAAGAAGGTGTAAGGCCACCTAAACCCTTAGAACCCCAATTACCAATTTTTCAGAAATTTCGGCGTAGTTTCCTTTATTTTTCCAACTATTATCCAGGACCAATGTCCCTCTCTTCATTAAATTCCAACAACAGAACCTGCATAGGAAATATACTTCCAATATTTACATACTTATACCCTCATCTTCAAAGGAAATTTCCACTCTTAACACTTCATTAATTTCCAAATCAACATTCATATCATTTTCATCATACGTATTCAATAAATTATTTTATTATATATGTTCATATACTATATCATTATTTATCATCATTTGTATATAATTTAATATTTACATATATCAAAATATTAGTTAACCAATTTACAAACCATAGAGAATCTACAAATCAACATATCGAATATTGGAGACAATACATAGATATGTATGGTTCAAAATTGAAGAAGACGAAGCTAGAACCACACCTATCTACCTATCCTCTGAAAAAATAAATAAACCACTAAAAAGAATGAGATATAATCTCAGTAAGTACTATATATGTCACTTCACTTATAAGGCTGAATAAAGAATAGCTCATAAGAGAAGTAAGAAATTCAACAATATAGAATACAGGATATGCAACAATAAAGAGTAATAAATTAATGTAGCCATTGAAAATGCATACTAATTTAGATATGCATAAGGTATATAATCAAGAATCTTAGTTAAAGTTACAATACAATATTTAAGGTAAGGTAATCAACATATAAAGGAGTCAATAAATGGTTCACTTTAATGACAGATTTATAATCTCTGTATAAAAGCAAAGGCTACAGCTAGTAGCATACTTATCACTAATACAGTTGATCAGACTATATGGCTGAGAACACCCCTCTCAGCTGGGGTCCACTGTAAAAGTCTCAGTGTACACAATGCCTGATGAAATTGTTATCCTATTTCATCAAGTGAGTAGGCTTGTCATTTAAAAGATACATGTCTGATAGAGATTAAATGATTTGTTTAAAGGATTCAATGGCAATCTAGAGATGATAAAGTAGCGTTATGTGATAAGGATTTATATAATCAATGAGGTTATGAGAATTTTTATTAGAATATAATTCATTGAAGTGTCACAATAGGAAAATTATTCATATCAGAGTGAATAAAGTGTATAAGATTTGAGGTTTATATAGAGGTTAAAAGAGATGCAATTAATGGATATGAATAGTGGAAATGAATGATTATAGAAAGATCATAAATGATTAAATAAGTTAATTAACTAATATTGATATGGAGATTATGGTAGTTAAATGGATCATTAAGTTAACACAAGTTATATAATGGTTATGAATTTAAATGTATTTATGGAATATCATAGACATAGTATATATGAATGTATATTTGCTGTTAATATTAATGATAATACTGATATGAAAAAGAATAAGTTAAGGTTATATTTGAATAAATGACATTGAGGTTTAGAGATTGGAGATAGGAAAGGTTATGTAAATAGTGAATTTAGAGGATGCATAAATTATCCTAATAAGTATTAGAAGAATGGAATTTTTGTAAATGGAGCGTAGAGACTTAAGTTATATTATAATACCCCAAAATATTTGGAGGACTGTAGTGACATAGAATAATCAAAAGAATTAAGTAACTAAAAAGCTATAGGATTTTAATCAAAAGTTATAAGATATAAATCAAAAGTTGAAGGATAGTAATTAAAAGTCATAAGATATCAACTAAAATTTGAAGGACATTAAGTTGAAAGCAATAAAGCTTAAGTAAATGACTATATGAATTAAAGTGAATGAGACTAATGAGGAGAATATAAATTGAAGGATATAATGAGAGGAATTAATAAATTAGAAGGTGAATTTAGGGAAATTCAAAATTTCAATTTTGGAGTTTTAGTGAATTGGACTCAAAATAAAGATTGGTTAGCCAATATGAATAGTTAATTAAAGTGAATTGATGTGTAATAGGAAATATAAGGTTCCATTGGACTTAAATGATAAGAAACTAAGGAGTTGATTGCAAGAAATTGAAAAGTTTAGTAGCTAAATTTATAAATTAAAAAAATTTTGGCCTAAATTTATAAATTAGAAAAATTATGAGACCCACCAAGTTTAATTAATTTTAATCCAAATTTGTCTAGAATTTTCTATTCTAATTCCTAGGTGGGCGAGCCACACTTGAAAAAATATCATGTAATTTTTTTTTTTAATTTCCTTTAGTCATTAGTTTCTTTACAAATAATTAGGACACATGTCCATTATCTAGATTTTTCTATTTCTTTCTTTATTTATTTCTTCATTATTTCATTGGTATATATAGGAGTAATGGTATGTTAAATGAGGAAAAAAAATAGAATGGGAGAGTATTTTTGGTGAGAGTGGCCTGTAATAACCCTAATTAAATTCTAAAACAATTAAGGATAATTTTAAGAAACGAGTATTGGCAGTTGAATTTTTATAAAATTTAAAAATTACACAGTTCACATTCCGGTTTTGGCAGAAGTTTTAAGAAGTGTTGGGTACTCAATTGAACTTCAGCACTGCCTTCTATCCATAGACAGATGGTCAGTCTAACTATTCAGACTCTGGAGGATATGCTACGGCTATGTGTGTTGGATTTTTGTGGTAATTGGGATAGGTACCTACCATTAATGGAGTTTTCTTACAATAACATTTATCACTCTTCTATTGGTATGGCACCTTATGAAGCCTTATATGGACACAAATGTAGATCACCTATATGTTAGATGAAACCTAGAGATAAGTATTTGAAAGGTCTAGACTTGATTGAAGAGACTATGAAAAAGGTGCCACTGATTAGAGAACGAATGAAGACAGCTTTTAACCAGCAGAAAAGTTATATAGATCTGAAAAGAAAGGATGTACAATTTGCTATTGGTGACCATGTATTTCTAAAAAAATTTCCAATGAAAGGAATGATGAGATTTGAAAAGAAATGAAAATTGTCATCAAGATATCTAGTGTTATTCGAGATACTGGATAGAGTTAAGAATGTGTCCTATCGCTTTGTTTGTCCTCTGTGCTTAAGCCACGTGAATCCTATTTTCATGTATCCATATTGAAGAAATATTTGTCAGATCTTTCTCATGTCTTTCCAATTCAGAGTATTGAAGTAGATGAGAATCTAGCGTATAAAGAATTTCCAGACAAGATTGTTGATCGACAAGTGATACGGTTAAGGAATAAAGAGATTCCAATGGTGAAAGTGCATGGAAGAACTACGAAAGTGATAAATGCACTTGAGAAAGTGAATTCGATATTCTACTAAAATATCCTCACTTGTTTGTTATTTAAGATTAGTAAAATTTTAAATTTGAGGACAAATTTATTGTAAGAGGGGTAGAATGTAATAACCCTAATTAAATTATAAAACGATTAAGGATAGTTTTAAGAAATGAGTATTGGTAGTTGAATTTTTATAGAATTTAAAAAATACATTACTTAGAAATGATTATGAAAAACCTTAATTAGATGACCTAGAAAAATAATTAGGGAGATTAAAAGAAATTAAAAGGAGTACTAATTAATTAAATCAATTAAAAGACTTAAAAAGGAAGATCTAGAAAACCTAAGATTGGACACCGAAGTGTTCGATTTTTATTAAATTTCAAAGCAGTCTTTTATATGATTTCTCTTCACATGCCTAAAATTTGATAAATAATGGATAATCTAAAAATATAATTGAGTAAAATTAGTAAAATTTAAATGCCTAAGTAATGAATAGAAAAACAAGAAGTGAAAAATAGTAATTTGATAAATTTTAAGAGATAAGTCAAAAAGATAATTTGACTAATTTAAAAAAAAAATAATAATAATCATGATTTGGAGCTAGGTGGCTGGCCATATGTATAAATCTCCACTAAGTTAATTATGGTATTTTTCTTTAATTCACCTTCACCAACTTTAAGTCTTCATATATTCCATTTCTTTTCTTTTAAAATTTATTTTTCTAAAATCCTAATTGGTTATAAACTTATATAAATAAATATAGAGAGAACCAAATTCATCATCTTCATCTTCTCCATAAGTTTGGCCTAAAATTAGAGAGGTTCTCTTAAAAAAAAATTTTGCTCATCTCTTTCTTCCATAAATTACTCTTTCATTACCTCAATTCACAAGCTCTCTATCAACTAACCTCCTCTTCTTCATCAATTTTATTGGACTCTTGCTATAAGCTAAAGAAAATTCTTTGAAGTCTCTAAAAGGTAATATTCTTATCTAGCTTTATAATTCAATTTTATAAATTTTTAGTGGTAGATTAGAGGTTTATGTAGTGAAAGAAAGAGAAGTTATAAATAAATCTTTGAAATTCTGAAATTTATGTATCTTAATAGAAAGTTGGAGGCTAGTTTTTGGAATTTTAGAGTTAGATTTTGAAACTTTACAAAACATGAAAGTTGTAGATATACAATGTAGAAAATATGTCTTTAAGAAAATTTTGTCAAATTCATGTTCTGTAAAGAGATATGAAACACTGAGTGTTGCTGTCTTGGGTTAGGGTTTGGACTGAAAAACCCTACTGTAGTTTGCATTTTTTAGGACCTTAAGTTCAAAATCAGAAGAAACTAAAAACATAAAAAGTGTTTTTCTATGTCTTAGCTAAAGTTAAGTAAAAACAGAACATAAATTGGATGAGAAAAACTAGAGATATTAACAAAGAAACCTAGGCTGCCAGAAATCAAGTTTTAGATTTTGAGAGGGATAGTTACAAATTGATTCCTATTGCATAAAATTAAGGTGAATTGAGTACTAAAACATTTTAATTGAATATGTAGATATAAAGGATAAAGGAGAGGAAGATAAAGTAGTAGATTATTCCTATTGTTTGTGTGAAAAGTGAAGTATTGGGAAACTTAGAGCTAGAGTTAGAAAAGTGAGTATTGTATATGTCATTTTGCTTGATATTGAATCCAATTGAAATTGTTAATGTTTCCTTGCTTGATACCTTTAATGGCCAAATCATTATATAACCTCCATTGTTTTACTACTACTTCAAATTATTCATTAAACCCTTTAATTTATTCATTGAAAGCTTATTGATAGCTTAGTGATTGAAATAACCAAAATGTTAAATTGCCTTTCATTTGGACTAATGTAAACATGCCAATTTCTTTATTACTGCTTTGAATTTTGGCATGGACATCCTTGATACTCTACATTGGTACTTTAAGCACCTTAGATATGATAATAACTAAAATTATAGCCATTGGAATTGAAAAGCCAAAATTTGGCTGAATGCCCACTTTGAATGTCATTAATATTCATGTTTTTGTTTAATACTTAATTGATTGTTTTATTGTTGATTCTAAACCTTGAGTATATTGTTAGTATAGGTGCTCTAAAGACAATCATTGTAATGATGTTTTTAGAAATACATCAATAAAAAGACATTATTTATTAATCAGTAATTATTATTATTTAGAGTAATATTGCATAACTATTTAATAAAGTCCATGGTATAAACATAGCATGAAGGCATTCATATACGATCATGATAGTGAGATGCTTATCATGTGTAATTATGTTTTAACCTAAATTTTCCTAGTCATAGAATCAATGAGAATGGACATTATTGATTCGGAAAGACTAGCACATGCGTATACTATTTGATTTGATCAAATCATCTGATCTCATAAAGATGTTAACATTGAGATGTTTGAGTATAGCATGTGGATGCTTACTAGGAGTAGTAATTACATCGGAGTGATCGCAGGAGATAATCATATGGAAATCTAAACAATGTCAATGACTTATCTCTGCATGGAAATGTGCAAATTTCCTTAGACTTGAGATGCTTAAGAGTGATCTAGAGTGAAGATGTTATACTTTAATTCCATACCTAGCTCTCCCAAAGGGTTTGCTTGTAGGGTGGACATTAGATATAGTTTGACACACTCGTAGATATTTAA